>JAQIXP010001438.1:0-18452 GCA_034700285.1 Proteroiulus fuscus | reverse complement strand
TTAGTAAAATTAATAATCTTTAATAAAAATCAAACCCCATCGTTGAACTTTAACCCGTTCTTGAGTTAGAACAGTTTGAAGTAAACGAATTTAACATTGAAATCCCCATAGGCCCATGCTGTTAAAAGTGTGGACAGCCCCCATGCATGGATATGATTGAAATTGTAAAGCCCAAATAGTAGCCATTTTACTGAAAGTACGTAGCGACCTCTACTAGATGAAATGCATAGGCTCTCATGAAACGCTTGTCCTAGAGGGCGCCACCCACTGTCAGTGTCTGCTGAATATGGTTGTATCCATTTTGGTGATAAACTTTTTTCGAGACTTTTTTGATTTGTGGTTGCATTTTATATCGTTGTTTAGACTATAGCTATTTTGTTGTGGGGGGAAAAGGGAGGGGGGGGGGGGGATATACAAAAAGCGCGTGTATTCATATATTTGGACCAAAGAGAAAGAAGTTCTTTTTTATGCTAATGTCACCTCATAATATATTCATACATCCCGAATGTTATAATATTTGAATATAGGCAAATATCCAAGAAAAAAAATACACAAAAACGATACAAATTTCGAGTTAAAGAATGCTAGTGCACCCCCATTATTATTGAGGGTGAATATAAATAAGAAAACAAAATGGAGAATTAAAGGGGGGAGGGAAGGGGGGAGTTATTGAATTGGGGAGGGAGGGGGGGAGGTGGCTCACCACGACGTCTATTGGCAGGAAACGGAAGTATACTCCTTTTTTTTCCAGTTGGCGTGGAATCAGATGATTACCAAACAATAGTTTTATAATAAATAATCGTAAAAATACAATAGAAAAAGGCAAAAGAAAAAAAAAAAAAAGTCGCGGCTTTTAGAAATATTTATTAGTTTTGAAAAATCTCACAAGAAAAAAATAATAGAAATCGGAGGTCCAACTAGTTTTAATTAAATCAAAAACGGACCGAGAAAACCTTAGACAAAAGAATATAACATCTATATCTCTCTCTCACGGTATTAAATTCATTCAATTGTATTAAAAATACAATTCAAAAAAAATCCCCTTTAGCTGTGCGAGCTCATAAATGAACACAAAAGATTCTATTATTATTATTATTATTATTATTACTATTACTATTATTCGAAGAAAAACTAGTTTTATTCAATGACCGAGACCATTTATCATATCAGGAATATAATATAATATATATTATATATTCCCATGCATGCATATTTTTCAAAAAAAATGACTCTTTTGTTCGCTTTTTTTTAATGGATTCTAATTCAAATTGTTCAATCTCGTCTTTTTCTTGTAACTTCAAAAAATAATTTTCTTTTTGGACATTTGTTATTGTTTATTGACGAGCCAAACCCCCGAATAAGTGTTATATATAAGGGAGTAAATCCAACCAAACTTATAATCTGTGTTTTGGACGATTGAAGGGGGGGGGGTACTGCTAACCCCCCCCCCCCCAGGTCCCCAACAGGTTAGATTCTGGCAGTTTGAACTAGGGGGATTGGACATTGCAGGATGAGCATCCTAAGGGGTTTTTCTACAGTTAATTATTTAGTTTAGGAATGTAACTAGGGGGTCGAACACCCCTAAATCCCCCCTCCAGTCATGCAGCCCCTTCCCCCCCCCCACCAGACAATTAGCACCTGCTAATAGGAAATAATATGCACATATTTGGGATGCAAAATTGCCTGCCCGAGAATTGAAGTTTTAAAAATGTCCTAACATTTGAAGGGGGGGCCTTCCATCGATCCCCAATTCAGGGTTAATAGTAGTCCTAGTGTATGTTGTTTTCCAGGGTCAAATTCCCCCCACCCCGCTCAGTTGATATGATAGTATTTCTATAGTAAATCAGGAATGCCTGAGATGAGGGGGGGGGGGGGTGTACGTAAAACACTGTCTGCCTAAACGTTTGGGGGACAGTTGCCCCTCGTTTTCCCTCTACATCATGCACATTTGCTCTATAAATGATGGAATTAGATATTGGAAAGTGGATTAGAAGGGATAACGATTTCCATATTTTTGTGAGAAAAAATTACTTTTTGCCGGGGGGATGAGTGGGGGGAGCTACCCCCCAGTGTAAAAAAGTTGGGGGGGGGGGAGAGAATATTAGACTAAATAACTATAAGTGTGATGTATAGACTAGTATAAGAGGGTGACTTCATTATGGGTTTAAATATTATATGTGAAATGCATACCGTGCATGCATGGTACAGTACCTATTTTGTAAACCGATGCAGTTGTTCCTATTTTATATACTTTACCAATTGGAACGCTCGCTAGAGAATTCTAGAATGTGAAAAATAGAATATTGACTCCATGCTCTTAAGATAATAGACGCTGACGTTCTTTAGAACGTCAGCGTCTATTATGTTTACATTTTTCTTACCTTATAATTGTTACTTTCGAATATACATGAGTATTATACACTGTTCATAAATTTGGAACGTTATTGATTGACAAATCGTAACATTATCATTATTATTATTGAAAAGTGTGAATCAAAACTTTCGCTTCTTAGTTGTTGTGGTTTGTTTCATATATTTTGAATTTTGATTTTGTAAATGGATCCATAAAAACAAACAAAAAGTCCTCCGATGGAATGGATTTTCGCATGCACAAATGCGTTCTATTCGGATGTGAAAAAATGATTGTTATTATTATTACGATCATCGCGATTACACTTTTCGACTGTGTTTCGGTGAAAAGTATATACTCCAATGCTAGAAAATAGAAGAAAAAAAAGAAGAAAAAATTATGTGAAATTGTTTTTTTTTTCCACATTTTGCGTGTATAAAAAAGGTAATTTCTAAGCATCTCGTTCACCGAATATGCAAATGCAGGCATTGTTGATATCTATTGACTATGGATCTATTTTTCACCCCCTCTTTTTGACATTTTTATTCCTATCTTATTCTTTTTCTTCTATTTTCACCCTCTCATATACATTTTCTGCCATGAAATATATAGAATGTATACCAAAAAATAGTGAAAATAATCAGAAAGTGCACTTTGTGTCAGTGATCAAAAATGTTAAAAAAGAAGAGTTGGCATGTTCTATGTGGGGGTTAAATAAATGTGTGTGTGTATATGGAAGTGAAAGGGGGGGGGGTTAAACGATATTGTATTGATGGTCCAACGCCAACCGAATTACAAACGATAAGGTTATAAAAAGTGAATCTGGGATTTAGTGAAATAGGAAAAGAATTCAAATATTATTCAAAAAAAAAGAGAGAACATTTCTTGGATTCGATCTAATGTCGATATGCAAATCATAAGTATAAGGATAAAACAAAAACAAGAAGAAGAAGAAGAAGAAGAAAAGGACCTTTACTTCAAAAACTGCCCATAAAAATATATAAATCACTAGAGTGGGGACATGAATACCAGAATGGAGGGTGGCATTATTATTATTATTACAATGTGTGTAAAAGAAAAAGAAAAGTTGGGGGTAAAAATGAGGGGGGTTAAAATGGCATGCGAGGAATATCATATTTTGGCAACAATTACAACTGAAATTATAACGAATATGGGACTTGACAATGAAATGCTTGGTCAGTAATAACCCACGGCTCGTAGTTAGCCAACTATAGCCACCCCCCCCCCGACAAGTTCCATCTTTCGAAGTTTTACTATAGAAGTGAAAGACAATGCAGTTAGAAGTAATTAATGCAACTATAATTAATGAGGGACTTGGCAATGTAATTCTTGGTCAGTTATAACCCCCAACTCGTAGTTAGCTAACTATAGGCCCTGGACAAGGTCCACTTTTCGAAGTTATAATATAGAAGTGAAAGACAATGCAGTTAGAGGTAATTAATGCAACTGTAATTAATAAGGGACTTGGCAATGTAATTCTTGGTCAGTCATAACCCACGGCTCGTAGTTAGCCAACTATATGCCCAAACAAGTTCCATCTTTTGAAGTTGTACTATAAAGTTAAAGGCAGTGCAGTTAGAGGTAATTAATGCAAGTGTAATTAATGAGGGACTTGACTATTGTAATTCTTGGTCAGTCATAACCCCCGGCTCGTAGTTAGCCAACTATAGGCCCTTGGACAAGTTCCACTTTTCGAAGTTTTAAAATAAGTAAAAGGCAGTGCAGTTAGAGATAATTGATGTAACTATATACATAATTAATTAGTGACTCGGTATATAACCATGCTTGATCAATGAGAACCCCCGGCTCGTAGTAAGCCAACTAAGCCCTTCTGTTAGAGAAATTAAGTCCCTGTATATTAAAGTAGGATTAGTTTTTAATGAGGATCAAAAAGTAAAACAGTTATGTGTCAATGTATAATTGTAACTAATATATTAACGGACGGAGTGTAACGATCCTTGGTCAGGAATAACCCTCGGGTTGTAGTGACCCAACTACAAGTCATGATACAACGACCAGTTTCGATCAAGGTGTAAGGCTCAGATTTCCAGGTTCCATTTCAACGTTCTTCGAATTAGCATATCACCTTAATTGCATATATCTCGGTCTGACCATAATTATTCATCTTACCATGACCCAAGGATCTTACATTCCTTATTAAATATGCCAGCAGGAAATGTATTTTCATAAGTATCGATGAAGCAGTGTATATATATTGCAACAAATGTATGCATGGAGTCAAATACGAGGGAGAAATGAGGGGATATAGCCCCCCCTCCCTCTACTGTATTTTTATCCCCCACTTATTATAGGGGGGGGGGAGGGGATAAATTGATTTGGCAACACAACTAAAACAGTGGGTATACATGTATTTGTTGTCTATAAGAATGTGTCCTTTTCTAATAGGGTCCTTATTGGGAGGAACGATAACGGATATATATGTGAAAAGAGGGGGGGGATAATAACAAAAGGAGGGGGGGGGATAATAAGAAGAAAAGAAGGTGTTGGAGAATTATTATTGAGAAACAACAAGAAGAAGCTTTATACCCGTTTGGTCATTATCTTTTGTTGGGTTTTTGGATGGGAAGTAGGTGGGGGGGACGAGGGGTAAAGGGAGGGGGGGGGGTATAATTTTGTGCAGATTTATAATAAAAGCTTTATTTTCGTATGAGGGGGGTAAGGGGGGGTTATTGTTATTGCGCATGCTCGTAATAACTATCTTGTCATCGTATTTTACCGATATAATCGCTAATATTTGTGATTTACGTCTCTATTAATCCGGTGTTTGTTAACCCCTACAATTGAGAGCCATTTTGAAACCCAAGAAAATTAAGGGGGGTAAATGGGGGGGGGCGTTGGGAGGTTGAGGAGCAAAGGAAAGGGGGGTAAGGGGAAGGCTAAAGAATATATGGTTAATTACTTTCTAGATGAATATTAGAAATGGAAGAGCTGAATATTATAATAAGAGAAAGAATAACCCCCTCCTTTTATTTTTCCTGCTTCAACACCCCCCCTTTACCCCCACATATCTTCCATTTGCATATTCAAATGAATGGGATTTCAAAATAATAATAACAATAATAATAATGTGGGAGGGTGGACAATCGAGGGAGGGGGAATAAGCTGTGACGTCAACACACCCCGGGATACTTTTATGGGGGGGGGAAAGCCATAATCACCCATTTTTTTCGTGATTTTAAATGGTTTTTGCGTTTGTAGATGGCGTTAGTGCATGCGCAGTATAGAATTTCCGTAGGATTACTGTGTGGTCAGAGGTAAACCTTGGTTCAGATGTAGTCCTTGGTTTATAGGTAACCCTTGGTTCACAGGATGATTACTAATCTTTGGTCCAGAATTAATCCTTAGTTCAGAGTAATCCTTATCTGGTTCAGAGGTGATCCTTGATTTAAAAGTGATCCTTAGTTCAGAGGTGATTCCTGGTTCAGAGGTGATTCCTGGTTCAGAGGTGATCCCTGGTTCAGAGGTGATCCCTGGTTCAGAGGTGATTCCTGGTTCAGAGGTGATCCCTGGTTCAGAGGTGATCCCTGGTTCAGAGGTGATTCCTGGTTCAGAGGTGATCCCTGGTTCAGAGGTGGTCCCTGGTTCAGAGGTGGTCCCTGGTTCAGAGGTGATTCCTGGTTCAGAGGTTTATCCTTGATTCACAATTGATCCTTAGTTCACAAATAATCCCTGGTTCAGAGGTGATCCTTGATTCAAAAGTGATCCTTAGTTCAGAAATAATCCCTGGTTCAGAGGTGATCCTTGATTCACAATTGATCCCTGGTTCAGAGGTGATCCTTGCTTCTTAAAAATGAAGTCACGGTTGAACCATGACTTTCAGGTCGAATTGACAATGGAAACTCGCGCCATCTGTTGGACGAAATACGAAGTTCCCTGGTGGGGGATGAGCAACTGTATTTTTAAGCCCGTGTTTTTTATCCCCTCGTTTAAGTTTTGGGGCTTAAGGATAGATTATTATGTGTCATATCCAAAAACAAAGTTCAATGGATTGTCATTTACAGAAAAAAAAGGAAGGGGGGATAAATATATATGGAAATGGGGGGGGGATAATCCTACAAAATGTTCAGCGAATAATTTATGTAGGTATCTTATATTGCGCAAAAAGAAGGGGGGAATAAGGGGGGGGGGGGGTTAAAAAGCTAGTGAGAAATATATCAATGGTATTTAAGCTTGATTTATAACCAATGGGATAAATGAGTTAAGTTTAATGCTGAAAAAGAGCAGGTGAAGGAGGGGGATGATTAGTAGGAATAAAGAGAAGGGGGGGGGGGATAAAAATAGAGGGGGATAATAGAAAAACAAAACAGGAAGTGACGTCACGGCTCATCAATTAATTGCTGTGAGTTTAAGAACATGCTAGCAAATTGCTGGATGGGCATCAGTCAGCGCCATCTAGTAATCTTTCTAGTAACAGTTTAGATTTAAACAAATATAGTTATTTGATAAGTAATTAACTAATTAATTAACTAATTTATTTATGAAAAATAGACAGTTTTTGGAAACTTATGTCGAGGTTGGATTCGGGGTTGACCTTTGAACTCCCCAAAAATAATACAATGACACTGGAAGTAATGGCCATGACAGTCTTTGAATGTTAATAGATTATTATATTTGAAGGGAGATCCATAAAAAAAAGCTAGGCAGGTGTCCATTTGGGTTGGGAAATTGGACAACATAGTTCAGAGAGTTAAGGGGGGGGCGGGGGCGGGGGTCAATGGGAGAGGGGCTGTTGTTATTGCCATTGTCAAGCGGGTTGTTGTCGCACACGTGCGTTATGACCCACTGGACCACCTAGCAATTGAGCAATTGAGCAATCAAGATTCAAGGTGGATCTCCCCTTAAGGGGAATTTCTTCCTTCCTCCCCCCCCTTACCATTATGGGGAGGGGAAGGGGGGGTTTAACGATAAGAGACGAGATTAGGACTATTTAGCGACAGTTGTAAATTTCGTCGCTGATAACTTTAACGGCGGTTCGGTTTGGGGAATGTGGCTCTTATATGTTTAGGGGGTGACACGTTCTTAAGGGGGGGGGGGGAATGAGGGTATCCCCTAAAAAAACCACTCTACCCATATAGAGTGGTTTTTTTTGGGGATACCCTAAAAAAACCACTCTACCCATATAGAGAAACAATGTTTGGCATTGGAATGTATATTCGGATGGATAGAGAGAGAGAAATGAACTTTTAAAAGCGTTCGAAAGACGATTATTCTTGTTGAGGGGGTGCCAAAACCCCCTAAAGACCGCATTCTTCCCCCTTATAACTAGAAAATCGTTAAGGTATTTTTTCTACTTTTTCGGATTTATTTTCCTGTGTTGTTTGCACACGTTTTTTTAAGCCTAGATCCTTGTAAATTTATAGCTCTTCTAGGATTGTAATTCACACCGGTCAAAATAATAGTGGTAAGGGGGGGGGCAGGGAGAGGGTCAAGGGGTGAGGGTGGACGCGCGTGGACTCAACTTACCTCAACGGTAATGTCGTGTCTGATTGCCCTCCATATACCTCACCCTTGGAGATCGATGAAATATGGGACGAAATAAATAATAAATGGTCCCTTATTTTTCACCTGAAAGGTTAGGTTGTTTTATGCAACCTAAAGTCATATGAGGTTGTACTATATACGTCCAGTCTTAAACGACGGGCTAGAGTGACTATACTTACGATGCATATCGCCTTTCCTTTTTATCACGTGTTAGTGATGTAGTTACTCGGACAGACGAACGCAGGAACAGGCAGTGATTTATAAACTTTTCACGTTATCTCAAGTTAATGTGATCTTTTCTTCTTTGAGCCAATGATTTGTATAGGCTATTAGGGTGCGTTCATGTAAGCAGCTTAGAGCTAGTAAGCTGCAGCTCAAAGCTGATAGCGTTGTTTTTGCCATACTAATCGTATAGCAAAAACAACATTATCAGCTCTGAGCCGCAGCTTTCCCGCTCTCAGCTGCTTACATGAACGCAGCCTTAAGGGGTCCAAAAAAATCAAAGCTAAAAAAAATGATAATAATAATATAGTTAATTGTCGTGCCCGAGACATTCTTTCTCGGTTCATATTTTTAAAATTAAAATTCTTTTTAATGCATTTGGAAATGTTAAAAACCCTCCCTTAGAAAGAGAAACAGAAAGGAGCATTATAGTCCGAATGTATATATAATGTTTTTTTGTTTTGTTTCTCTGGGTGTATTTCTCTTTGATGAAGGGCAAATAAATTGCTCTCACCGTGGGTAATAAAAAATATCCTGCATGAGAAAGAAGAAAAGGAGGGAAAAAAATAAAAAGGTATACCTTTTTTGACAGGCTAACAAATAAATAAAAAGATCATCTGAGAAATTAAAAAGAATTAATGGGGGGGACAATTGGGAGAAAAATCTTCCACAAATTTCGAGACGTTGATTAATGAATTGGGCGATTGAACAACGCTTTATCAACGTTAAACTTTGCTACGACTTCCATTTTTTTGAGTTGGTAACTCTTGGACACGATGAGTCTTCTATGGTAAGGTAGCCTATACAGTACGTGCTATATAGAACTATTTTGGGAATTTAGTAAATAACAGTGTGTGGCAGTAGACGCTTGCATTCTAAAAAATATAAAAATAGAGGAAACAATAAATAGGAACGCGTTCGTTGCATGCAATAGACGCGTGCATTCTAAAAAATAAAAAATTAAAAAATAGGAACTCGTTCGATATAGCATGCAATAGACGCAGACAGTCTAAAGACTTGAATTCAAATGAAAATTCTCTATTTTTGTTTAAAGTTAACATTTGTGTACCGGTATAAACATGCTTTATACAACCAGTGCATGAAGTGACCTATAATGATTTGACTATATGAATGCATATATTGCATGTGTTGTATCCTATTTCTCGCTCTCTCTCAAGTATAAAGTGCATGGATTTTCCTAAGTGGACATGAAAGGTGCACGGTGATATTTTGAGGTTTTGTCCAATTTGTGTCAACGGGTTAACCCAATGGCACCTCTTACCTGCAGTCATTTTCTTTTCCCCTCTCCTTAGAACCATTTATAGGAATGAATTACGATCGGGCTAAATTTCGGTTCCCATTATGCAAATGCTGGACACGCGTGTCATTTTGCCCACTCTTGTTTTTTTTTTTGTATCTCTTTTGGCTTTGCACTTGACCCTGGATTCTGCGAATGACCCATAACCAATGGACTTGTGGGAAATGTGTTCACCACGCGGACCTTATAGGCAGTCCGAAAGAAATAATTTCACGTTTTGGCAATGGATGGATTGGCGACGGAACGTCGGCTCCCACACCGTTTGACCCCTGGGGGGACACTATCGTACTCTTGTATAAACCACGCCCAACGCCTCGTTTTCAACCAATAATAAAGATTGGTAAAAAATCGTGATCGTACCTTTTCAATGGTGGTTATTATTGTTATTGCACTTTTTGTGGGTCTTAATCAATGGTCGGTTTATGGGGGGGAATTGAGATAAGGGGGTTTGAGCCCCCAAATGTGTAGAGGCAGCTATGTATTGATGTCCAGTCTTATCGATTAAAGGTGGGGTGAGCACATCCCACACAGACATACTGGATCCAAAGATAATATGGAATTTGTATCAAAGGCCTTTGAAAAATCCAGACTTCATATTATTTAAGTTCAAACCCTGTTATTATTAGGGGGATTATTGTAAATTTCAACCCGAGATAATATAGGGGATAAATACGAAAGGAATGCAGTTTGGATATTTCAGTTAGATCTGAAATTAAATTTGTAGGGGTGTTTTATGGGTCCCTTAGAAATGTCCATGATTGAGATTTGTAAGCCTATACCAAATTCCCAGTTTGCTTCAACTATCTTTTTAAGTTTTTTTCTTAAAAAATTATTGAATTTTATGCACTGGTAGAGGAAAGGAGGGGGGGTGGGGTAGTAGGCCTAATATTTAAACGCTCCCTCACAAGTTATGATAAAAACTGCATGTTTCTATAGTATAGTTCATGTTCAATGAATTATGACCAAGTAGTCAGATCATTTAATAACAAAAAAACCGATTGGGTGCTTGTTAAATTTGCGCCACCAGGGGTCGGAGCCGAGGAACCAATATTCCAAGAAACGAAGGTGATAACTTTTGATGAGACGTCATTCATGAACTGAATAAATTTCTTGGAAAAATTCTTCCTTCTCCCCCCCCCCCAACCCCATGACACCGTGAAGCATAATTCATCCCAAAAATGAATTATTAGTTTGGCCCCCATGCATGGCAGAGGTTGGGAATAGCCACGCATATCATGCCATGCATTTCGGGGTTAATTAGTGAGAATTAAAGAAAAGCCCTTCACGCCATAGCATTGTTTTCACATGCAAAAATCCCTATTTTATGCACTTTAACCCTAACTTTTTGGAGTTTAAATCCCGCATTCTCTGCATTATTTTTTATTTGGGTGATCGGACAGAATGAAATAATTCATTTGCATGCAAGTGTAATGTGTAACGTGTAGTCATATATGTGGTCGTGGGGCTTTTCTCTTCAGACAACCGGCCTACATTCCTAATTACTGTAAGGGTTGCAGAAAATTGAAGAACAAGGGTCCACCTTGACCGTTGCTAATTGTCCACGATAACATTTCATGCCATTATAGATCATTTTTGCCATGACTCTTTAAAAGGGCCCCAGCTACTTACTAATTAGCATACCCAGGAGCTTAGTTTTCAGGTGCATTCCCACACTCAAAAGTATCAGCCTCTCACCTTGTTGTTTGTGCATTTGAGGTCAATCCTCATTCAATTTAAAGTGTTTATCTCATTTATTTAACTTCTTTTCATTTAAAGAAATGAATTCATTTTTTTTTGTAAATTTGGTTTTTACCACTTTCTGTAGAAAATATACGCTTGATGCGGATTCTATGACGCGTGCATTTCAACTTTGTGATATAGATTTAGAATGTTAACACGCGCTTCGAACGCGTTCTTTGGAATGATGATGAATTTCAAACGCGTTTTTTAGAATGATCGTGAGTTTCGAACGCGTTCTTTGGAATGATTATGAATTTCGAACGCGTTCTTTAGAATGATCGTAAGTTTTTCGAACGCGTTCTTTGGAATGATCTTGAATTTTGAACTTCTTTTAGGAAATGCAGTAGTTTTTCTTTTTTTTTCTTTTTAATGGCATTGCCCATATGAAAGCGATGATTGTGTATGTGAAATGATAAATGCAATGCTGTTTGGTTGGGGGGATAATATAAAGAAAGAGAGGGGGTAGGGGGTGTTAAAAAATAAATAAATGGAGTTTTGTCTTTTGGGTTTGAAAAAAATAAATAGACGAATTGTATATTGGTAAATGGCTTGCATAGAAATAGCCTGATCAGAGACTGGAAGGAATATATTAAAAAAAAATAGGACTATTATAAGGTGGCCAACACAGGGGGTGGCAATAATACACCTATCTTTGATGCAAGTTTTGCTATTAAAAACACGAGTTTATTGAGAAGTTATTCTAAATAAGTCTTTTTGTGAAAATGGGATATGAAATACTGGGTCTATTTTTGGGGGAAAGTTTGTTTTGGATCCCCCCCTCTCCCTTGCTGGCATTGTCTTTATTAACCTAATGTTTCATATTTTAATCCATTTTAGGGGTGGCATAAAAGCTAATCTTAAGGGAATTATTGGCATATTTTTTTTTCTCTCCTTTGGTCCATATTAGATGCATTTTTATTGTGTCTCTATTATTAAAGTCGATTTTTTTTGTTGTTTGTTACTAGGAATATTATTATTATTATCATTATTATATTTTGTTTAGGCTATTTATTATTTTATTCTTTTTCGTTTTTATTTTGATGTTAGGGGTAAATGGGGAAATAAAAAGCTAGAAAATATTTAGCAGGGCGAAAAGCTAGGGGGGCCATATTCATGTTATATATATAGATGGGGAATAAAAATAAACTATATCCATGTTCACGTTTTGGCTATTATTGAGCTATCAAACATTCTTTTTCCTAAATAAAAATAATAATGGATGCCACAGTATAATATAGATGTACTTTTTTGCACGAAAATTTAGTGTTAAAAACTTTTTTTTTGGGGGGGGGGGGACGTTATTTTTGAATAATGGGGGGTTAATAACGCGCAAATGACATCGTGTCTAGTTGAATATGGTGTCATTTTGACACGTTGGGGGTCAGGATGAGGTGTGACCTTTAGGGATTGACCTCTGCTGGCCATAAACTCGTCTCGTTGCCTTTTTAATTCCCAACATTTCAATTTGTTTGTGTGTTTTGTTGTCCACTTTGCATTTTCAGCTCGTGATGGATGATGGGGGATTAAGGGGGCGGTTGACAAGGGGTGGGAGGTCACCGTGCTTGACCACTGGCTCTCAATCCGGCATTGAAATGACAAGGAGGAAATTCCCTCCTCTTATTTGGGAAATAATTATTTAAAACCCAGCTTTTTCAATTTAATTAATTTTTATTGATTTAATAACCTTGTTCGTGCGTATACGTATACGGTAGAATTTTCGTTGGCTAGGACCACGTAACATTCGAAATTAGGTCAGTGTTGCCTTATCTATTTCAATAATTTTTGATTTATTTTTCACCAATTATAGGGAAGGTTGGGCTTAGCCTCTCTCATCCCCTTTCCCCCCCGTCCCCCAAGTCACCCTTAAAAACCCCCTTAAATTTTTTTTATTTGACAAATGAGACTGTGATTTTATCTGTACCTGAACCTAGATAACATCTGACAGCACTAATTAGGCACGACATCAACATCAATTTGCTTTAGAAAAGCACAATAGGCTAAATATAAAAAAACTACTTTGTTGCTCCTGTTGCTCAATAGATGGTGCTGCGTGCATGTTGCTTACCCTTTACCCTTAAATTCTCTGAAATCAATTATTAAATGCAAATAAGCCACGAATTAAAAAAAATTGAAGAAAATCTAGGTGGAGTCTTTAAATGTCGAGTCTCTTTGGAGGGGGGCATTTGGATCTCACCCCCCCCCCCCCCCAACCTCCATTTATCATCAAAGGGGGTAATAAGGGAGTTTGGAAACCTTGGGTTTTTAATTTGCAATTAAAATGACTATGAACCAGTCCTAATAAGCAGTAAGCATAGAAATTAGCTCCTTCCGGGAAGTACCATATACTCCTTGACGTCCGAAAAAATTTTACCGAAAGAAAACTTTATCAGAATTGCGCGATCAATTGGGACGTACGTGTCAGAGGGCCCACCTTAAGATTCCAGATGACCTCAACTGCTTTTAATAATGTACTTAAAAATCGCAAAAAAAATAAATGAGATTGTCTATGCTGGGACAGACGTTTAGGGGTTTCAGTGAAGGGGGTCAATCTTCTGTCCACCCAACACCTTCTTCTGCCCCCCTTTGCCGAGACGGGATGCGGAAACTGACCAAATGGCACGCGTGTTTTGCGTAAAGTGGTATCTTCACCCCTCAGTCCCCCTTAATTTCCCCCCTCCAAACAACTAAGTGAGTGACTGTTTGTAAATTGACAGATTAGCCTCGACCGCAACCTTTGACCCTTCAAAAAACACCTGACAGCTACGCTGACCCCCACCATTATAATTGTGATCACGCGATTTCGATTGATACTGCATGCATGTGTGAGACGCCTCTCTCGAGAGAGACCTTTTTAATTATAATTATTTAGAAATGTAAACAAAATGGTTACACTATATTGGTTTGTTGAATTTATAAAAACTCAGTATTTGAATGAAAAAAAAAATAATTTTTTTTAGGTATGAAATATTTGAACATTTTTTGGGGAAAAAAAAGATAAAATGGAAACGTTGATGGCATTCTAAATTCTAATACAAACGCTGGCATTCTAAATTCTGATACAAACGCTGGCATTCTAAATTCTAATACAAACGCTGGCATTCCAAATTCTAATACCGTGCATTTGGAACGTTGTCACGTGTCCAATATAATAAAGTTTGTTAATTTAGTAATTATGACGCATCGAGGGAGTTCCATTTCGAACGAATGATTATTTTTCATAAAATATCGACTGCATGTGTGCATTATCAGTGAATGCGTTCTAACCGGATGCAAACTATACATTAATTAATGCATTATAGTATTTTTTTCTCTCTTCTTCTTTTTTTTTTTTGCCTTGTTCGTCATTAATTAAATGAATCCGCATTAGGTTTTAATCGGATTCTTAGGGTGGAGCCCCGTTCTATTCGGTTTTGACCCCTGACCAACCTTTTCCCTTGAATCCCAGTTTCATCTTTTATTGTCGTCTGATTGTACAACAATGTTGAATGTCATTTTGTCCCCCCCCCCCCTCCGTCTCAATAAGCAATGACTTTCATTGAACGCACCTATAACGGAAATACGCCATTTTGGAGTCAACTTCCATGCATAGGGCCTATAAGTTTAATTTGTTTTTCTTGTGTTGTGAATTAATGGAGATGAGGAAGTACCGTGACACGCTCCAAAATGCATGGCGAGGCGAATTTTGGTTATTTGTAATTAACATACATGTATGGGGTATGAGGAAAGGGGTTGTTCATAAATCATACTTCATTTAAAGTTTACTCGTGTATATATCCTTCACTCCCAAAGTGCGAGCGAATAATTTATGGATGGCCCCTTATCATTTTGGCCTCACTCATCAAATAGAGTATGTTTAAAATACATCTCACTTTATAAATGGTCAATGTGTGCATCAATGGACAATAATTATAGTTGCTGTCATTTCCTCGAAATGCCCAATTGATTCATCATTAAATTTTGTTGTTGTTGCCAAAGTGGTCATAAATTAAACTTGTATGACTTCTGTTTAATGTTTTGTTTAAATAGTTAGGCCTGATTACTCGATAAACTATTTTGAAATTGCTAACAAAATTAATGAATCCATATATAATTCGCCAATAGAAAAGTGAAAATAAATTGGTTATTTAATCCAATAAGATTAAGGAGTGGGAAAAAAAAACATATTGTAGAGGTCAGTGATCCGGAAGTATGAAGAAGTTTTATTACTAGAATCCAGATGACCGATCAATTAATTTCGTTACTTAGAAAATTGATGAAATTGAATCCCTCTTTGAAAAAGAAAGTCATTCAAAAAACAAACGAGCTTTTGTTATACTTTTTATTGATGCCCTCGTAAAAATTGTTTTTTTGAGGGTCATTTTCTTTTTATGCACACACTTAAGAGATGGCCGAAATAAAAGAGGTGTGGGGGTGGACATTGCAGTTCAAAAGAAACCGAATTCCATTGGCGGCATTTATGTCCTAATAACAACTTGTACCGATACTATCTCTTGGCGTTGTTTTGACGGCCATATTGGAAATCCCAGTCGAGTTTATATAGAAATTGGATTTTATGACGCTATTGGGGGGGGGGGGGATGCATCACAATAATTATTTCATGTATATTTTCCATCAATTTTATTTCTTATTTCTGTAAATTTCATAAGGTTTCAATGCAACTCAACACGAAGTTCAAGGGTCATTGTCACCTTTTCAAAAAGTTGAACTCACCCTATACGAGATCTAGGCCCATTTCATCGATTACAAGCATTTTTCATCATACATTTAGTAATTTGTATACATTTTGAATAGTATTTTATGAAATGTAATGGGTGTATTAATGTATTTACCGGTAAACGTTGTTTTGGCGGCCATATTAGAAATCCCATTCCAAAATATTCCTGTATTATTCCTAACCAGTTAGCTTAATCAATGATTTTTATGTTATAAAAAAAACGTATGGTATATAGTGCAACAAAAAACATATCTGTGAATTCCTGCATGTAGGCTAACTATTCACATGTTTTGTACAAAGAAATCCTATATTTTCCAAATTTTGAGAAATATTGCTTTATATTTTTTTGAGAAAAATGGCTTCACATTATCAGTAAAATTGCTTTATATTTCGATAAAAATTGCTTTATATTTTGAGAAAAATTGCTTCATATATATATAGAGAAAATTTGCTAGATAGTTTGAGAAAAATTTCTTTATATTTTGATAAAACAAAGTAGGCCTATACATTTTGAGAAAAATTGCTTGATATTTTGATAAAAAAAATTTTTTTTGAGAAAAATTGCTATACATTTTGAGAAAAATTGCTATACATTTTGAGAGAAATGGCTTCGCATTTTCTTACAAATTGTTTGATATTTTCTGAAAAATTGCTTGATATTTTCAGAAAATTTGCTTGATAGTTTGAGCAAAATTGCTTGATAATTTGAGAAAAATTGCTTGACAGTTTGAGAAAAATTGCTTTACATTTTGAGAAAAATTACTTTACATTTTGAGGAAAAATTGCTTTACATTTTGAGAAAAATGGCTTTACATTTTGAGAAAAATGGCTTTACATTTTGAGAAAAATTGCTTGATATTTTGAGAAAAATTGCTATACATTTTGAGAATAATTAATTTCTTTATATATTGAGGAAAATGGCTTCGCATTTTCAGAAAAATTGTTTGATATTTTCAGAAAATTTGCTTGATAGTTTGAGCAAAATTGCTTTACATTTTGAGAAAAATTGCTTCATATTTTGAGAAAAAATGCTTTATATTTTGACAAAAATTGCTTCATATTTTTGAGAATGTGCTATATACATTTCCAATATGCAGGACATTGAAAATTATGCGGCATCACCGTGATATTTAAAGCATTTACCGGCGGTAAGCGTTATTTTGGCGGCCATATTGGAACTCCCATTCTATTTTTTTTTATTTTAAAAGCTGGGTATTTTTATGACATTTTCTACATATTTCAAGTGTGATGTGTATGTATAGGTGGCGTCACTCGTCTGTGCCACTTATTTTGTGTGTGGGGTGTGTGTGTGTGTGTGGGGGGGGGGGGTTGTTAGTGACGCCGCCTGTTTATGTTTACAAATGGCGGCCGCCATCATCAAGTGCTTATTTGCGTCTATTGATGATGATAACTGGTTTCTATTATTTACTATTGGTTTTTTTTTATTTTAATTTATATGACCGGATAAACCAAACCCATTTTATCCTATTATGATTGGAATTGTGAGTCATTTTGTAATAGGTTTTCAGGAGGAAGGAAATTCACGTTTGAAGAATTAAAAAGGGATGGGACGAATTATTAAGGGATATATATTTTTTATCAATAGGGTGTCAATACACTGTTATAAGGGAGGGGGTGTGGGGGTGGTGGGTGTGGGTGTATATTTCACCTGTCAAAATATAAACCTTTCGATAATTATTTACATAGTTCGATGCATAATCCAATGTCAATGAGGGTTGGGCGCTTGACGTCACTCGATAATAATACTCGATTAAGGCCACACACCCCCAAACTTATTTCTCCCCCCCACCACCTCCCTCACCCCACAACCAATTTTGCTTTCTTCAAAAGAAAATTCGCCGTCGTGCACACCCCAAATATTGACCTTTAAGGTATTGAGATGTTGTGATGTATTGGTTTAAAGAAGTGGTATAGAAAGATGGCGCCCGTTTTGAAAAATCTCTCATAAATTCCTTGAAATGACGCCAGCATTCCCGAAAGCTGATAGGGGTAAAGTCTCATAATGGATTGCCCATCAGTCCTGTCCATGCAATTTTGGGTGATCCCTTCCCATAGTCGTACGTACTTTATGGAAGACACATTATTAATAATGTGCAAGAGGGAGATTCAAAACATCCAATTGGAAGTTTTGAATCTCCCTCCTGGCCTGAAAGAAATAAGGATTATTCGAGGGTTAAAGGTTGACCCGACTATTTGTGAATTTTAAGGGGGCTGTCCACATTTACAACAGCATGGGCCTATGGTTGATTTCAATGTTAAATTCTTTTTCTTCAAACTGATATAACTCGAGAACGGGTAAAAGTTCAACGATGGGGTTTGATTTTTTTCAAAGATTATTAAATTTACTTAAAACTGATGCACGATTATGACGTCACGCACATTCCGAACGTAGTTATCGATTTTCAAAGTCGACCGTTGCGTTTTCCCGTGCTATTTTACGTGGACGCGAAATTTTCCCCAAAATTGAACGGATCTCGATATCGGCCAAGCGGATGACGATGGGGTTTGATTTTTTGGAAAGCTCATTTAATTTACCACAAAATGTATAAGATCGATTTCGTTAT
>JAQIXP010001437.1:0-18467 GCA_034700285.1 Proteroiulus fuscus | reverse complement strand
AATTTGAAATAAATGCTTTTAAAATGCATTTTGAAATGCATTTCATTTTGAAAATGCATTTTGAAATGCATTTTAAAATGCATATCTTTTCCATATGGGTACAACAGTCCAGTATAACACATATCTGAAGAAACTAAAATGCAGCTATATTCCAATGCGAATTAGCATTGTCATTGTTTGTAAGAATCATAGACTTTGGTACCCTGCTGTATCATCCCTCAAATATTATAATTGATGTTGCTCAGCATGCTCACATGTGCTATATATGTGGATATTGCTATATATATAATCAATATGTGCTCGTGTATATATATATAATTGTGGAAGTGAATTAACCGATTTGTGGTTGGGTCAGCCCTTGTATAGTTTGAATTCTCTTTCTCTCTCTCTCTCTTGATGCAGCACCAGCTGTCACTGACTATTAATGAAGTACCTCAATATATATATATATATATACAAACATACTATATTCAAGCCAAAATTACCAAAATAACAAATAACATATGTATGTTTCATTGTCCATATACAAGGGTGATTTATGAGTTATGAAATCACGCTTATACTGCCATAAGTTTAGCACAAAATTCCCCTATTTTAGAGTGTGCCGACTTTTATTTAATTTCTATTTCCTATTTGCATATGCTGCTAATGTTGATATTTAAATAATAAACTACCATATTTTTTGTTAAGCCATACGGGATGTTCGTAAAGGTCACAGGGGATCTCACAGGGGAAAAGAAGGAATTTATCCAAAAGTATACAAAACACATGTCCAAATTTATCTTAAAACTAAAATTGATGAGTTACTTAGCATGTACTTTGTAAATAGTGTAAATATTTTAATGTCAGTGAAATTAAGTTAAACCATTTTACTAGTTTTTAACTCTGTAATGATATATTTTAAATTTTTTCACATATGGTTATTATTTGTTATGACATCACATTTTTTTTATCAAACATTACCAGCAGTGCTGGCACTACAGGTAAGGTTTCTCTTATGAAAATCAACCTCAAAGAACAATGGAGATAAATGGTACTGACATATAAATGGAAAAGATTCGCATGTCAAAGTTTGTCTCATATACTAGAAGACAAACTGGTCAACTGGTAGGGCTCATGATTTCAATCCTTAGTTTGTCCCAGTTATGTTTTTTATTTATTTAATAAGTTAAAATGAAAGTAAAGTAACATTCAACATTATGGCTGGGTGCAGATGATAAGTGACTTTTAGATGCAAGGACACGACATCCGTTTATCAAGCATTTTGAACATGTAATGAAATGGCATGATGCATATGTGATGGTCATGCACGACTGTAATGCTCAATATTAAAGAAATAATGCTGGTATCTGCTAAAAATGCATACAATGCCAGATTCTAGGGAACTGTTAGTGCATGCATATTTGGAAATGGGGAAGTGCACACATTGGTGTTCATCCATTGATGAATTTTTCTCCAAAATGACAAATGCACTTATTTTATCATCTTTCACTATTGCTTGGATCTACCCAGCATCTTGTTTTCTCATTTCCACCCAGTATATTTTGGTACACCAAATATGTAAACATTACCTTCCTTTTAATATTTCTTTAATTGTCAACCTCAATATTTGTAGACCAGATTTTGTTTGCAATTAACCCTGCCAGATGATGCATGATACTTGGATTCCACATTGTTGTTGCTCCAATGCAGCAGCTAAATTGGATGTCATTTCCTTGTGTCCAATACTTGCATCATTAAAAAATTATATAAGGCTGACAGTTTCAACAATATGAACTCTTTTCCAGCTTGCTTAATGTATGTAAACACACTCAATATAGATTAAAAAAATACTCAATGTCATTTCATCAATTTCAATGCTAGCATATTAAGGATGATTGGTGTTATATAATATTCATTTCATGCTATTTAAATATGAGGTTCATTAATATTCGTGACTAAGCTTTTTCATCTTATATATCAAAGCAGTATGCTAATTCAGTGAAGTATGTAGGACTATAAAAGTAGGACTTAACCGTATTTATCGATTTAACTAAATACGTCTATTGTTTTAAGTACTTTTGAATACTCCACATGAATTTCATTATTTGAACAGAAAAAAATAGCATGTTGGCATAATTGTATAGGTTAAGCAACATTCAAATATTAGATATTTGCTAAATGCTTATCCTCATATTGCGGCTTTTTGTAAGAGCTAGATTATGCTTAAAATGTGAAAATATTAGGAATGAATTTAGTATATATGTGTGAAATTCTTGTGTAAATACTTTCAATATACTTTATCCGCTTATTTTTCTGCCAGTTTGTTGATTCAAGTAATAATCGAAGAGGCCTTAGCTCGCATATTACCTGCTATGAGAGTGTAAGAAAGTACAGCTGAAAACAAAATCTAAACCTATGTTACTTATTTCTATTTTATAAAATGATAAGTCAATAGAAAATTAATGGGTTGTATCTTTCTCTGCGTGTTAATTCACATGCACTCATTTGTGAGCTAGCATGAGCTGCAGATTTCCTGAGATTTATCTATAGCCAAACACCAAAATACACCAACATTTTTTGTTAAGAACGAAAATGACCCAATAATTGAAAAGAATTCCAAAAATTACACCTTTGCTGCCCCTTGAAGTTAGGCAAACAGTGCTAACTCTTGTGTAATGCTGTACTACCAAACCATGGGCATGTTGAAATGAGGTCATTGGCTTAATATATAAGCTGATTTTATTAGTAAATAATGATTTCCTATGTCACACTACAGTTATCTTTGACCACAATAGATACACTAGTGGCTACTGAGTTAACTTACTCAGAAATGCATTAATACATGGTATTTCTAAAGTAAGACACATCAGCAAGCTTTTCTGGTGTGTTTTTATATCTTATATTATTGGCTGATACCGTGTTAATCTGACTATAGTGTCAATAGGCCATCACACATGTTTGTGCAAGTGTGATTGTGTAAGGGGTTTTGATAGATTAACCAATCAAAGGGGTTAATTATTAACCCTATTATGATCCTGCCAAAAGACATTGCAAATTAAATTGCTTTATGCACACTTTAACCTTTACAGTTTACAAGAAGCAACGTGTATAATAACCAAAAGATACTAGGTGTTTTATGCAAAAAAAATAGCAAACTAGTTCTAACTAGTTAAAAATCCTACCATCAATATATTTGCCATGCTATTTTTAGTTATAAATATAATCACATGCATGCAGTATTTCATGTATATAATATTTTATAAGGTTTTTAAGGATATATAATGATAATTCTAAGATTTTATTATGTACAAGAGAGGTTTTGACTAAATTCTTGGAAAGTGGATTCTAGACGTTATACTTTCGTTTTTATAATTCTTAAAAATTACTTAGAAAATTTTTTAAATTTAGTTTTTGTGTATGGAGAAAAATCAACATCAAAAAATGAACTCAAGTAAAATGTGAGACATAATTTAAATGCATAGGCACTGTACGAGAAAGTTTAACTCATAAATCATATTACATTTTTACCAAACTAAACTGAATTCTATCAAGGTATAACAAGCATTCCAAACCTACTCCACTGTGAGCCACTGTAGGAACTGTGGGTAATTATTCAATGAACCAAGAATGAATACTGTACAAGTCTCATGCAGCAGATGTTCATTTAAAATTACTATTTTATTTGGAAACAATTTTTAAATTCTTTGGAAAAAACGGTTTCTGTAATAGTATAACATTCCAGCATTATAATTAGAAAAATTAAATATATTTTTATATTTAGAAAAAATTCCTTAATTTTTGTATAAAATTTTCAAAATATTCTTATATTTATAATGAAATTCTTAGAACATTGCCTGTCCTTAAGAAAAAAATCTTATTAATTTCTACATTTTGGTTAATACGTGTAGAACCATTTCCATAACATTCATATTTTTTTTTTTAAAAAAAAAAAAAAAAAAAAAAAAAAGATCCTATATTATATGAATTAGATCTTGTTCACCACAATACAAAACATTATTGGAATTTTTTTTCTTAAAATACTGGATATATTTATATTAATTTTAAGCTAAAAATACCGGAATTTTACAAAATTATTTCTGAATATAATACGTATTTTTTTTCTTGAAAGTATCAATTGTTTTTCTAAATAATAACGATGTTGTACCTTTATAGAATACTTCCTTTTTTTAAATATAAAGTATATTTCATAATATTATTATATTTAAAAGGCAGCAATCCGAGTGTAATTATTTATTTTAAACACAATGTTTCGAGCATTTTAACAATGCCCATCAGGCTATTCTTATATTTTGAAAAATACAAAATTTTATATAATAGGAATTAATACATGTATCCTACAATACATAATATGATTGGAATTTTAATAAGAATTTTAATTTGAAAGTATAAGAATTTTATAGAACTTCTTTTGAATAATATAAGAATATCCTATATATTTTTTCTCAAATAGGCCTAATAAAGAAATCTTATACCATGATACAATTTTTTTTATTAAATTTAAAAATACTTTCCATAATATTATTATATTAAAAAAATAACACATTCCTAAAACTAAATAATGGGAATTAGTACATTTCCCCCACAATACATAATATTATAGGAATTGTTTTCCAAAATACAAGAAATAGTTTAAAAAATTGTAAACTTAAAATATAGGAATTTTAGAGAATTTTTTATGAATGTTATAAGAATTTTTCCCCTGAAATTATCGAATGATTTTCCAAATAATATAGAATTGTTTTACCATGATTGGATTACTTTTTCACATATTTTAAAGTATTTCCATAATATTTCTATATTTTGAAAAGAATTTCCTATATAATATGAATTATAACTTTTTACCCCACAATACATAATATTGTTATGATTTTTTTTCCAAAATACGGGAAACATTTATTATAATTTTAACCTGAAAATATAGCAATTTTATATTTCTGAATGTATTAAGAATTTTCCCCCAAAATTATCAAATTTTTTTCTCAAACAATAAAATGTTGTACTATGATAGGATAACTTTTTTTTTCAAAAATTTTAAAGTATTTGCCATAATATTCTTTTATTTTTGAAAAAAAAACAAAAAGCATTCCTAAATAATAGGAATTAGTTAACTTTTCCCACAATACATAATATTATTGGAATTTTTTTCCAAAATGCAGGAATTATTCATTAAAATATTAACCTGAAAATATAAGAATTTTATAGAATTTTCTCTGAAAATTATAAGAATTTTTCCCCTTAAACTATCAAATGTATTTTCCAAATAATATAGAAATGTTGTACCATGTTAGGAATACTTTTTTTTCAAAAATCTTAAAATATTTTCCATAGTATTCTTTTATATATTTTTAACAAAATGTTCAAGTAGTTCATCTATAACATTCATATATTTTTGAAAGAAAATTTCTATATAATAGGAATTAGATATTTTCCCCCCACAATACATAATATTATTGTAATTTATTCCCAAATACAGTAAATATTTATATAAATTTTAACCGGAAAAAAATTAAAAATTTTATAAAATTTTTAGGAATATTATAAGAATCTTTTTGCCTAAAACTGTCAAATGTCTTGCCAAATAATATACAAATTTTGTAAAAAATTTTTCCAAAAAAAGAAAGTATTTTCTGAATAATATAAGAATTTAATTGGGCTATATACAGGAGATAATAGTCAAACGTTTGACCCTTATCTGGGTTCAAATGAAATATGTTATGGCTTTAAGGTTGAAATCCATTGAAGCAGATGAGGTTTAGAATGTATACTTGGGCAATTGCGAAGATAAGCTCCGATCGAAATAGATTTTGAACTTCTTGAATAGTGCAGAAAAGAAACCGCCTTTTCTGAATTTCTTACTCGCGAAGAAAATTTAAGAAAGGCTAGATTGATAGATTTTAGATTTGCTTCCAACTTCTATCTTTCTCTCTGTCTATTACACTCCAGCAATTCTCGTATTCAGGTAACCCTAAGCACTTCTAAATACTATATAGTCTATGGCTATTTTCCATTGAAATAAAACCATCAGGTTCTCTAAAGAGAGAGAGGCCAATTTATACTGCAGCGCATTAGAAACGCCTTTCACCCTTTAAGGAGAGCCAAATTGCTTCTATTGGACAATGGCCAACTATCTGATGACTATGACCAAAATGTTAAATGGTTCAAATGACCATTTTTTCAAGCTTTTTCATTCAAAATGGCTCATCTTGTTCATGGATAGTGTTTTAAAAGGAATAATCTAGATTCTAGACTGCCATGGAAAAAAGTCCATAAGTTGCTAGACAAAAAAATTGTTTTTATTCACACTTCGTGAGAAACAATTCACAGTTCACACTTGTGCATCCATCATTGTTCAGTGACTTTAACCTACACATAACGTGAACTGTGTGGTGTGGAGGTTAGTTGCAAAATGTGAAGTAAGAACTATATAGTGGGAAATAGGGAGAGTGTATTTGAAGTGGGAAGTCGGAATTGTGATGCATGAGCTATGAAGCATGCTGCGTAGACTTTAATGTGTGAATTCTATGAAGTGTGAACTAAGAACTTTAGAAATGTAAAGTATGAAGCGTGAATTTTAATGTGTAAAATATGAAGTGTTAGTGTGAAGTTTGGCCTGGGAACTTTGAAGTATGAAGCGTGAACTGGGAAGTATGATGAATTAGCTGTGAAGTGAGACACTAAGCTGTGGATTGTAAACTATGACCCATGACCGTGAAGTGTAATTATGAAGTGTGACCTAAGGGGTTTAAAGTATGAAGCATTGGAACGTGAAGTATGAACTATAAAGCATAAAGCATGAATCGTGAACTGATATATTGTTAATTATTATGAAAAATGAAGCGTGAACTATAAAGTGTGAGCTAAAAACTTTAGAAGTATAAGAGAATACAGAGTAATCTTGTTAGCCTGACTTATGAGGAATATAGTGTGACGTATATTAAGCGTAAACTGTGGAGTATGACCCATGAACAGTGAAGTGTGAATATGAATTTGAAAACAAAGCTGTCGGTTGTGAACTATGACCCATAAAGTGTGAACATTTAAGTGTGAAATGTTAATTATGAAGGATGGACTAAGATTCTTAGTAGGTCTATAAAGTTTGACGCATAACCTATAAATTGTGGATTGTGACGTATAAACTATGTAGTGTGAAGCATGAATCGTGAAGTGTGATTTGTAAATTATAAAGCATGAAGCGTGAGTCATGCATAATGTGTGAAATAGTAATTATATGAATTGTGAACTAAGCAATATACAGTTTAAAGTGTTAAACTTTAAAGTAAAAGATGTGAGGTTTGAACTGTGAAGTGTGAAGCATGAATCGTGAACTGTGTGGATTGTAAACCCATGAAACGATACTATAAAATGTGAAATGTCCATTTTAAGGTGTGAACTGCGGTGTAGTATGAAGTGAAGTATGAAAGTGAACTTTGAACTATGAAATGTGAAGTGTTGATCGTGAACGGTGTGATGGATTAGCCGTCTATAAGCCGTTTTAGCCATAGCCATTTGCTAAGTAGGCCTATTCTAAGGGGAAGCCATTATAAAATCGTAAGCCTAAACATTTTAAGATAAAATTGCTTGTGCCCTTTGCTCCTTTTTCTTTTACTTATACCTGTACTTTTTCGATTAACTGAATGCTTTACGAATGGGATAAAAAGGAAAAATTCCACCCAATTTAATTGAAGCAACATTTTCTTTTTAAAGAACTATTTGCTGCATCACAAAATACAGCACTTAAAAGAAGAAGAAATACGAATCAGTTTTTTTTTAGAAATCCAAGCATTAACAGTTTATAAAAAAAACCCTACTATACAGTATATATACATGCAGTTGCCTTAAGCTCTTGAAATCAACTTTCTATAGACTTTTTTAAATGCTTTTTTTACAGTGATGTAGGCCTATATATATATATATATTTTTTTTTTTTCGCGTTGTATAGGTTCAATTTAGTTTTTTATACTCAGGATGATTTAAGTGCATTTTGCATATGTGGACCTTTGCCATTTGCAGAAATGTAATTTTGAAACAGTTACTTTATAAAGTTGCCTATTATGTACAAGATTCATGTTTGCTCTAAATATATTATAAAATGGATTTATCTTATATTTATGCTTACTGAAATTTTGTGAGGGCAAATATGAGTATTTTTGCATTTCCAGTAAAAGAAACTGGAATTTCTTTCGAATTTTTTTTCTGAACGTTTATGAAACAAAAACCAACATAATTTGTGCAGGTTTTCTGTAGAAAGAACGTGTAATTTTTTTTTCTATAGGCCTACCGATTTTCTGCATAGTATATATACAGTGTTTTTGATAACTTTCTGCAGTTTTTCTGCATTTTTTCTGCAGTTTTTCTGCATTCTTTCTGCAGTTTTTCTGCATTCTTTCTGAAGTTTTTCTGCATTCTTTCTGCAGTTTTTCTGTATTCTTTCTGCAGTTTTTCTGCATTCTTTCTGCAGTTTTTCTGCATTCTTTCTGCAGTTTTTATGTATCACTTAAATGTAGAAAAAATGCAGAAACACTATAGAAAGAATTACAAAAGATTACAAAAAATACTGTATAAAAATTGCAGAAAAACTGTATGAAAAAAGACTTGCACGTTTTTTTGCAAAACCAACATAATTTGTGCAGGTTTTCTGTAGAAAGAACGTGCAAGCTTTTTTTCTATACCGATTTTCTGCATTTTATATATATATAATACATATATATATATATATATATGTATGTTTTTGTTAATTTTCTGCAGTTTTTCTGCATTCTTTCTACAGTTTTTATGTATCACTTGAATGTAGAAAAAATGCAGAAACACTATAGAAAGAATAACAAAAGATTACAAAAAATACTGTATAAAAATTGCAGAAAAACTTCTTGAAACAGACTTGCACGTTTTTTTGCAGAAAAAACTGCACAAATTATGTAGGTTTTTGTTTGCAGTTTAAGACTGCAAATAACCTGCAAAAAAATTAGAGAAACCTGCATGGTTTTTTAATGCATGGGTTTGGCTGAGTTCTTTGAACAAATTGAGGTTGAACCCTATCCCCCTGGGCTACTAATTTTCAGTTATGCAAATAAGTTGCATTTCTTTCTTTTGTTGTTAATTTGGCAAAGATTTAGACTCTTCTAAAGGCGAAATAAAGGTTACCTTTTACTGGAAGGTACCCAGCAAAAAACAGTCTGCAGAAAATTTAAAGTTTCTGCAGTTTATTTGCAGTCTAAAACTGCAGAAAAGCTGTAATTGAAATCTACATTTCTACAATATTTCTGTAAATTCTCTACAGTATTTCTGCATTTTTTCTACATTTTTGTGATACTGAAAAACTGCAGAAAAATTGCAGAAATACTACATTAAAAAAATGTAGAAAAACTTTATAAAAAGCATGCAACTTTTCTACATAAAAACTGCACAAATTATCTAGACTTTTGTTCCATAAAACTTCAGAAATGAGATTTAAACTACAGTTTTTGACTGCAGAAGACTTCGAATTTTCTGCAGACTTTTTTTGCTTGGTAGACCTTAATAGATTCAGGACATTCGAAAACCATTTGCTGCTTCCAGCAGTTGCTGCTTGTTGCTGCCTCCTGCTTGTTTCTGCCTCCTGCTTGCTTGTGGGCGGAGCCAGCAAAACCGTATACCAGCAGCCTGGACTTTTCGAACGCCCTCGCTGCTTTTAGCAAAAATGGCACTTTCCAATGAATAATACTGTGCATGTTAATGCTGAGTGAGTCGTCTGCAATACGTCTGCTACTTCAATCCAGCAAGAAAAAGCACCTCCCCTGGCTGCTTACTCTGCTTGCAAGCAAAAGAAGCACAAATGATGTCACACGCTGTCGTCACTTCCTCCAGCGGTGTCTTTTCGAACACCATTGCTGTTTGTGCTTTCTTTTGCTGGAAGCAGCAAAGTGTTTTCGAATGTCCTGTTAGTCTGAACCTGAATGTTACACCGGCCAGTGGAAGCTCTGCTTCAACTCCAACCAAAATTAAAAAAAACCGATTGAAATGTGGCACAGAGTTGTAAGTTAACTTGATTTTACTTACCAATAAATGTGATTTCTTTAGTTTCAACCCAATTTCCGATCTACAGTTGTTCTGAGTAATTGTTGAGTGTGTGACTCTAACCACAAAATACCAATGGATTAATTTCCGTAAAAACACTCAATAACTCAGCAGAAGTTATACCCTCGCACAAAATATTGTGCATTGTTGCTTTTTGTTGTATTGATTCATTTTGGCCCTATATTCAGTAATTCTAAATTATATGGTTTATATATTGGTCAATTTTTCCCTTTCTATTGGTTTAATTCAATTAAATTCAGTTACCTTGAGTCAATTCGACCGAGCTGGTTCCAAAAGTAGAATATAGAGCCAAAGAATGGAACTGGACTACAGTGTTCATTCTGGCCACTAAGTGTCAATTATGAAACTGAGTTACCTGTTGTTGGAGCTCCATTTATAAAGAACTATAAGCAAATTTGACTCGGTTTGGAAGTGGAACGTGCATTGCCATGGTTATAGCTTACCAAAAGCATGGGGTAATGGCCCATTTTTCATTATTAATGGGCCAGCTATTAGATCTGGCTGTAAATGCTGTGCTGCAGAATATAAAAGGAAAAGTTGAATTTGTCATTGGACTACATTAGTGTTTGAAATTAATGCAGTTCATTTCCAATGCAATGAATTACTCTTAAAATAGCATCTTTCATTTTTTAATGAGCAAGAAGGTTTTTATTTTGGTGTAGAGTAGGGTTGATGTACTTTCTTAATCTGCTTGAATTCAGGTCACACTTGCACTTTTATTGCTTTTGAAATGAGTTTAAACAGGTATATACAATTTCATAGGTACATTTAGTTTCAGTGTATTATTAGAATTATCTTTACTTGCTGAGTTTCTTATTTAAACTTCTGCATGTTAAGACTGATGGTGTGTTGTATTTTCTAGTTTAACTATAACTCTTCATGGACCCAATTGTCATTTCTAGCATTATTCTTGGGTCTTTCGCAATTTGTGAGGAGTCTTAAGCTCCCCTCCAATTTTCAGCATTTTAGATTTTGTCATTCAGTTTGATTGTTTCATATCGATGGTTTAATTTACAATTGAGAAATACGCTAATTTGTCAAAAATGAGATAATTATATACCATTGTGATCCTGGAAGTGGCCCTAATGAGCCTATAAAGTTACAGAAATTATTTTAACCAAGTGAACATTAGCGAATAAGCCACAAGCTGTTATTTCTAAGAGTTAGAAGTGGTGAATAGTCAAATTTTTCAGTTTACATTTTAAAAGTGACGAATTTGACAATTTTTGATCATTTTTTTTGCTTTTTTTGGTTTCATTATTTTTTTTAATGGGCAAACTAATGGATGTGCAGATGTGCTACTTTACACTTAATTTATTTCGCTTTCCTGCAAAATTTATCAAAGTCAAACTGACGATTTTTCATTTTGAAGCCTTTTATTTCTCAAATTACTTAATTAATTTACTAATATAATTATTTTACAAAAATTAGCACATTGTCTATAAAATATATATATTGTTCTATCTGTTTACCAAATTTCAGCTTTTAATATTGTTTATTTCCAGTTATGCCATTTTTCCCATAAAAACGCTATTAACTCAAAAGCGACTTTTGGCATATTCGTCAATTGTGAATTAAACCATCGCTATGCAGTTGAAGCTAATCAGATAATCCAAATGATGTTTGAGTGAATTATATTTGAAGGCACTGCCTCATGACATATTTTACATAACCTTTTGTTAACAACTAGGCAGACCATCTATATGAAATTTTGAAGAATTGTCTAATTGTAAACAACGTTGTTTTAGGATGATCTTTGTCTTTAGCGGTTCTATTATATTGAATCTAAATAGGAATTCTATTGGTCTTTTAGGAAAGGACGAAAGACAATGTAACCGGACTTAAGGACCTCATAATATTCTAATTTTGCATATGTTAATCATAATAGGCACGTGCATGGTATCCCATGGCGTCGCATATATTTACCATACTATATATGTCATTTTTCATTCCAACGAATGTGCATTTTCCATCATAATCTTCATTAATCAAGTGCCTGGCTATAAACTACATCACGTGATGCTATGGTATTAATGAAGCATAGAAGATTTTTAAGCTTAAAAAGTTTTCTTTGCTTATATATCTTAAATGTTAAATAAGTGGTTTCTTATATTTGTGAAACATCTCAGCGTGATAAAACGTATTCATTAATTTTATTTCTTTAATCAATGTGAAATTGCCAACAATTTCATAAATGCACCAAACATCATCTTGTGCTTGACAGTGAATGACATTAGACTTTAATTAAATCATGCTCGGTATCCTAAGAGGATTTCAATTACATCCTATATCTAGTATCTAGTGCATATTCTAGGAGCATCTTATAAGTCAAAAAAGGTTTGATTAAATATTTTGTAATTATAGAGACCACATTATGATTATAGGTTTTATTCATGTCTCTGACATTTTGAAAGTCTCTATATACGAGTATGTCCATTTACTTTTGATATTTGGTGTGACTAACAAACATATAAGCACATTGTAAATATAAATTTCGTGATTATTTATTACTGATTTCATTACTGGGTTTACAAGATTATACTAGAATTAGAATTCTAGAAACAACATATGATTTAATTCATGCAGTAGGAATGGATATTTTAATGATGAAGTTAAGAGAATTGAGAGTTAAGAATAGATTAAAAAGAAATGAATTTAGAAGAGAATTTTGATCAATCAACTTGTAATTGAGACATAATGTCATATGATGAGTTTATTATAAGCTGTAAAAGTGCTTAGTCTATTGTAAATCATATGAATTTGATGTCTAAAGTTAAGTCTAACTGTGCCCAAGATGGAGATTTTTATATAATTGATGGCTGCAGGCTCAATGAATCCTATGTTCTAGCTTTGTTTTTAATCAAAGTTACCATTGCCAAAAACATAAATAGGGCAAACGGAGCACTTTTTAAACACAAGAATTAAAGTGCATAAGCCAATATTAGTAAACAATAAAGACACTCGTTTAAATATTTTGAGCCATTGCATTGAAATTAATCACAAACCTAATTTTGACCAAACAAAAGTTCGGAAAAGGGCAGAGGGTTATTGGAATCGTCTTTATTATGAATCAATCAAAATTAATCAAAATTCCAACCCCATCAATACTGATAACAGTCTAGAAATTCCAGCAGCTTAAATTTTTTTCTAAAACAACTATGAGTACATCATGTACTATGGTAGTTACTGATGCCACCAGAGTGGTCATTCAAAGTGGTTACTAAGGGTGCCATTTTGGATTTCCTATTTAATTTTATCACTTGCCCTGATGATGACCACAGCTGTCGTCGAAACTGTTGGTCTTCTATAGGCTACTAATAAACGCTAGTCAGTGATCAAATTGTTGTACAAGTTATAGTATTGATATATTTTAACTATGATATTTACACTTTCATGGAAAGCACATTTATTGACTGCAGTCGGACTATACCCCTAACGTGTTACATTTTACGAGGCCTATTGGCCATATATGAAACTGTATCACTGTTAAAATATTTCAATTTAAAAGCAGAACATTGTGCTGACATCTTGTTGTTCCTAGGCATTAACTTAAACTTCTATATAATATTGAACACATTGTCTATAAAGTTTGGTAACACTACTGAATTACGATTACATTGAAAAAAATATTAACACTACACGTGTTATGCACCAAATTAAGTTATATTATAAACCCCATTACTGTATCGAAATTTAAAAATGTACTAATGTGCATGCAAAACGTATTTTGGAGGATTTTTCTGCTGTTTTTGTTTCTAAGGAAAACAATTTACATAATAATTATTAACATATTTTGCAAATTTATTTTGCCTAACAAATACAGGATTAAAACTAGTTAAACATTTGTTATAATTATTTTAACAACATTAATTAATTCTAAAACTAAAAAAAAATATGATTCTGTCATTGCCGTTTATTAAGAATATACGCCATAAACAAAACTTTTCCTGTTTATTCAGATTTTTTTTCTGTAGTTTTAATTAACAAAACATGTGTGTTAAATAAAGAAATACAACTCCTTAAATTGTAATAGGCATTTCTGCAAATTTTTACAGAAAAAAATGCATTAAAAACATTAATTGAGGTGTAATATAGGTGTGTGTAAAATAAACTTAGTAATGATTAAACTGGCTGTGAATTGCATTTTTTTTTTTTTTAATTAAATTTTATAGTTTTTTTCAGTTTTCTACATACATTCAGCTCAAATGCAAAATTTTAATTTTGTGCATGTAATGTAAATGCTTGATTTATCATTAAGGATAAGGGGAGAGGGGCGAGGCCCCAAATTCTGTTCTATTAACCCCATATATGCCCTTTATTTCTATAGGCCGGCGTGAGCTTTAATCACAAAAAATATCTTGCCTACATCGAATTTCTAGCAAGAAAAATATAAGAAAGAGAAAAATTTGCAATATTATTGATTGAAAGATGGGATGATAATATATGTGGGATATATTGTATACGATATATGGGTGCTTGGGGCTTAAGAGTAAAAGACAGAAAAAAGGTTTCTTTGCTCGCTGTATTATTTCAAATACCTTTATGGCTAAGGCATTTTATTTTACATTTATCTATGTCCCTGAGATAATTTTTCATACAGCAGAATAAAAATCTAATTTTAATGCTCTGTATAGGGATGTGCATATATTGAATATTATACATAAGCATAATTTATTTAATAATCTGGATTTTATAGTGATATTGCTAAAATCTGAATTATTATATATCTCCTGGTAATTTAAAAAAAAATCAATATTTTGTCTCATGTTTACCAACGTTTAAGTTACGAGCAATTCAGTTTTCATGAGGAAATATTTTTAAGTTCCTCAAACAATCTTCTCTTTTAGGTTAGCAAACACACATTGCAAATGTTATTTTAAAGGCATATTTTTGTATATTACCATGGGCACATTGGTTATAGGCCAAGATTTTTTATCAAAGTATAACGCCATTTGTTGCTCACTTTACAAGCTCTTAAGGCACTTTCACATTCACATGGTTTTTTTTTTCTTATGTCCAGTTCTGTGTCACTATATATGTTAGTTACATGTGATGTCATCTCTGACATAGAGAGAAGTTATGTCAACTTGGCTATGTTTGGATCACCCCAATCTTTTCTCCAATGTTGGTGACGTCATGATTTGGCCATGATTGGCCAAAGAAGAAAACTGTCACATAACTATTTTAAAATAACATAACTCCAACCCTACATAACTTAACACTTTTGATCATCAGCCATGCGAATGCACCATATGTATGTCAGCTCGACATATGGTCATTTCTCATTGTCAACATAGGAACATAACATACTTCCCATACAAAGCCACCTGACATATAAACCCATATAAAAAAGAAATGGATTTTAAAATGCATTTTTAGAAATGCATTTTTAAATGCATTTCTATTTGGTTATGAAAATGTATGATTTTTGGGACAAATTTGTTTCAGTATGCATTTAGGAAAACATTTCCCAATGCATTAAGGAAAACCACTTTACAATGCATTTAGGAAAACATTTCCCAATGCATTTAGGAAGACCACTTCACAATGCATTTAAGGAAACATTTCACAATATTCATTTAAGGAAAAATTTTACAATGCATTGCCAAATACCTTTTCCTATACATAAAAAAATACATTTTACTGAAATTTGCAATATGCATATATAAATATATTTTAAAATGCATTTTTGAAGGATCCCTTTTAAAACTGTAGTTTTATTTGAGTTGTAAGTAGGGGAGACCGGGGCTAGTTGTAGACAGGGGTAGGTTGATACAGAAGCCTTTAAAAAAACTTATCACTAGATGTCACTCAATACCATGTCAGAAGTAAGGCCACATTATGCTACACATGACATAATGTTTTCAGTTTTGCTATTGCCAGCATTTGTTTTTGCCAAGCATTTTAATGTATTTTCCCATTTTTTGAAAATTTTTGAATTTCCAAACAAATGCATCTTGAGGGATAATTATTTGCTGCATGTTTATATAAATAGTATTTTCTGAAAGCTCTTTTAAGTGCCTTCAAATAAGGCTTTGTTTCAAGTTAATATGAGTAGCCATTGAGCAATGAAGAGGATAAAAACACGGCAGGGTGGGTGGGGGCATGTTGTTACAGTTTGTAACACTATGTAAAATGCCCCATTGGTGGTCATTCAAAATTTTAATTGGAGGCTAAGAAGCTCTAGTATTGATTACATTTATTATAATTAACTTTAGCATTGTACCTACTTAATATTTAAACTGGAGGAGCAGCTTAGCCCCCCAATTCTATGGCACCAGTGGGTCCATGTTTGCCCCATGTGAAATTTTTATGTATCAAATTACCCCTGGCTAATGTTTCAAAACCAGACAATGATAAATTCATGAAATCTTTTCATATTAAACCCTAATTTTTTATTGTAGGAATGTGGTTTCTTATACTACACAGCAATATATTCATTTTATATGCAATTTCAGACTTTCTAGTTGTTAATTTTAGTCCATATCAATATGCCCCATGGTGTGTATCAATCTACCCCATATATGGGGCATATTGATACACTCTGCCCCTACACAAACAACAAATTTTAAAAAAATGTGTAGATGTGTTATAAACTTTTAAATATTTTATTTCTGTAGGCTATTGTACTACCTATTAAATAAAAAATAAATCAAACTTGTGTAGCAGACGATTTAGTTTAAAAAAAATCAGACCTAAAAAGTGTATCAACTAGCCCCGGTCTCCCCTACATTTTAAAATGTTTTTTCAAAAAGTAATTTTAAAATGCATACTTTAAAAATGCATTTTTTAATGCATTTCAAATTTTGATATATATTGTGAAATGCATTAATTTTACATATGGGACCACCCTATACATAGAATGATCTTAATAATCAAAGAAAACGTCAGTCCTTCTCATAACATTCTACAACGTACACTAGAATCCAAAATTCAATTCTTTGAAAAGATTCTAGGTAACATAACATTAGACCATATCTGGAACATCTTTCATTATGAAAACAAGATACAACCATGTTTACACAATATTAGATCATCAATTTCAACACATCAGAATCAGAATAGTAATTATATTAAAAGAAAAAAAACTGTCTAACAACATGACATCAAATATACTTTCATATCCTTCTAGTTTATCCTATATTCAATAACAACACCCATAAACATGTTAAATTTTGCACATGCATAATCCATAGAAAAATTGCTCAGTTTTACACGTGCAAGTCATATGCTCAGTTGATTCCAATTCGGAATAATGGAACAAAGCTATAGTTTCCTTTCTTGGTCGCTAGGTGTAAATAATGAACTAATATAAAGTTTATCTATCCATAGTATACTAACTACATGCAGGGTGACATTCATACCTATTGATAAGTGCTACATGAGATCTATACATATGAAAACACAACAAAAATGTCTATTTGTATAATATATTTTCTTGAAATTTTTACTCGATAGAAGTTTCTTGTATGCCATCGGTGGCAATTTTTTTTTCTGTAATGTTATTGCTGTTTTACATTTAAATGAATGGTTCTATTCCCCTCTTCTCTCTTTCTCTCTCCGGATCCTTGCCAGAATAAAACATTCTTTTGAATATTTTGGATAAAAAATATGTAAACGGTAATAAAAGAACATTTTTAAAGGTCTGCGTTCTTTATAAGGGCATGAAAAGCAGCAAGGCAAGTCTATCTGCATAATGTGATACTACAGAGACCATTGAGCATTTTGAGCCATTTTCATAGATATAATTTGCTGGGTGCATGTATAATGTCAAATGGAACCACGTGCAATGCATTCTTGCACTTGGCTGTTTTTGACTTGGCACAAATGATGTATACTTTAATGACAATATGTGTGTGTAAACGTAGAACATTTTATTCTAAGGAAAATAGAGCATGGAATTAAGCTTAGAATATCTAGAAAAAGAGTAGTTTGCCTATAGAATTCAATACAAAAAGCATACTTTTATGGCTCGAGAAAAGCAAAACATTTTACGGTGGCTCACTGTCAGAAAACTTACAATTATAGTCAAACTATACGGTGTTTTGCAAATTTGCATATTGCTTAAATTCCTTATGTGTTCATAATTACATTTGGTAATTTAGCCTATTCCAAATTGGGGGAATAGACGACAAGCCTAGCCACCGTAGAAAATGCAGTTGTTTCATTGGTTTATTCAATAAGCCAAATACGCCTATTATGTAGGGGAGACCGGGGCTTGTTGTAGACAGGGGTAGGTTGATACAGAAGCCTTTAAAAAAAACCTTTTCACTAGATGTCACTCAATACCATTTCAGAATGAAGGCCACATTATGCTACACATGACATAATGTTTTCAGTTTTGCTATTGCCAGCATTTGTTTTTGCCAAGCATTTTAATGTATTTTCCC
>JAQIXP010001436.1:0-18470 GCA_034700285.1 Proteroiulus fuscus | reverse complement strand
TGAGTGATGTTGGCATTTGGTCAAAATGAGAAACTTTTTGCTCTCTTACTCCAACTTTTTATTGATTTAATGGATAAACAACACTTTTGCTATACAATTTTATAATGTAAATATCTAATTTTCAGCAAAAATGGACACATGTTGTTTTTTATCTCAGTTCTTCAACTATTTCCAAGACTAATTCATTGAGTAAATATTTGAAAAGAAAAGAAAATAACATTTTTAGCCTTTTTTCCTTTACTGATCATCCATAACTCACGTGAGATGGTGAGATTAAATATTAATTAGGATTTAAAACACATTTCTTCGTCTATTATGAGATTTGGTGAGATAAACTGGTACCCCGAAGTAACAGTGTTTATTTTTTGCAATATGACATACCCACCCACCAATATAGCATGAATAAATTTAAAATGATTATATATTGAGATCACATTTTGAATATAAAATTGTTTTTACTCATCTTTAAGTATGATTTCTGATGTAATCTTAACAATTAAAAGTTAAAAAAATTAGTTTTAGGAATTTCATTTGAGCACATATTGACCCTAACACTCACTCCTTTTATAAGGGTTTCCAGTGATTTATGGATGTTCCTTTATTGCAAGAACTTTGTACTTTGATTTCCTCTGATCAACATTACTTTAGCTGTGAATACATATGTGATTATCGAATTATTTTAAACTGTGGTTAATATTTACTAGAGAGTTAGCGAGAAGGTTCTGGAAAAAGCATGGAATAAAGAAAAAAACGAAATAATTTTTGGTTTTTCTGTGATTTTTTTTAACATTTTGTAGCATGGGTTACTAAATTGATATAGTTGGGAGTTGTTCATCATTTAAAGTTGTAAAACATGCAAGGATACCTTTGAAAATAGTTAATCAAATTGCACCCTGACATATGAATAATTTGTGAGCTTTTCAGAAAAACAAAGAAAAATTAACTGTCTACCCCTGGCTAAATTTCAGGGTTGTCCATTTTTTTTTTAAATTAAGACATGACTTAAGGTAGTCCAAGGTGATCGTATTAGATCAAAAGTGACCTCGGTGTAAGCTACATTATTATATTGGCGAAAACAAAAGAAAATAAACAATTAGGAGTTACCCCATTTTCAAACGCATGGCTGGTAAGTCTTGCGATAAAGCATGTAATAGGCTGTTAATGGCGATTTAAATTACAGGAAGGTGAAATATGTAGGCTACTTCAAAATACACCCGAGTGGTCCACCCATCAACATTATTTTCATTTGTTAATTTTTTTTTCTGTTTTTATTTACCAGAGACGTGGAAAAAAAACAGGACAGGAACTCCGCAGGAGCAAAAAAGACTTCGGTCTGGGCCCATCTTTGATCTTGACCCAGAACTGCCAGTGTCCACACCCTTGTCCCATACAGTAATTGGGCCAATAGGCCAGTGCACAGTATTGACAGGTAAAATAGTTTATATTTTAATGCCTAAGTTTTAGCACCAGAATTACACTTTTCCTGAAAAATATACTGTGGGAATTTCCAAACCTTGTTGTACTGGGGTAACTAAAAGCAAAAAAGCTAAAAAATTCCAGTCCCCAATTAATTAATTTGGACTGGAATTAGGGCCAGTCATGTGGTTTTGATTCTATATGATTGCCTGCTAATGGAGTTATTGTGATGTACCAGTGGGCCACCAAATTGTCAAAAATTGGGCTATAGGTGATCATGCATTTAGGCCAATGATTTGGCATTGAAATTGTGACTTGTGACTAACAGATATGCCATATTACGAAAAAAATCCGAATGATATTTAGGACAAATTTCAGAAAAGCCATTCTGGAAATTGTATTAGCTACTGCAATAATTAATATAACTGACATTGTGAGACTGCCCACGTCAGAAAAAACGCAAGGATTTCTTCTTAAATGTAATAATGCAAATGTAATTAAGACAAAACTCTTTTGCTCCTTATCTCATTCTTGCTTCTAATGTTGTAATTAATTTCCTCCAATTCATTCAAGGTCGAGCAGAACAACAGTAAGACTTAATTAAACCTGTAACTGTGCAGCTTTGTTGTAATGTATGTCTCACCTTGTTTGTTTTGAAATTAAAGACAAAGAAAAGCTGAGAAGGGCATAGAAATTAATATTTTCATCAAACTTGCCATAATTCAGAAATCATGATTTTTAAAAAAATTCATGGATGGCGCCATTTTTTTCATAGGAGCCTATTAAAAAATGACTGGCGCCATCTAGGTGTTTCTTTTGAAAATTGAACCATTGCAAAGTGTTCATGTATGGCTTCACTTTTTCTTTATGGAATAGTTATTGTGTTTTGGATTACTAAAGGTGCGTCCATTGTATGCACACTATATCACAAAACATAGTTATATAACAAAAAATTTTTCAAATTGGTTATAAGTTTGTTGTACAACTTGTTACATAACATAATGTCTCATATATAATGTGTTAATTGGCAGTTAACTTACTGAATGATACAATATGGATGATATATCATGACAATTGTTAAATGACATCATGTTATATAACTCTTTTCTTCTCTTTTTGTAAAAAAGTTGTACAACTTTTTGCTATGCTATGCTATGCTTTTTGTATGTTATATATGTTATGTATAACATGTTTTGTGATATAGTGTGGATGCACCTTAAGACTACTGACAAAATGGAAAGGTATATGGTAATAGTCAATTTAATCAGTAGATGGCGCCACTTATTTTTGGATAATTTAGATACTTCCTATGAAATACATTTCTATCAAATGTATTTGGTGTTATTAATGTTAACAAAGGCATTATTTGTCATTTGAATGCAAAATCAATCCAATATTTTTTTATTGCTTTCTGAAATGTGTTTTCAAGACATTTTTGACAGTGTTGTTATTCAGTAATGTTATGGGTTAAATGTTTACCGAAAATTGTCCCATGAATTTCAAATTCGTTGACTGGTGACATGGAACTTTATGAGTCATAAAGTTTAAGCAAAGAGTTTTTGTCAGAGAAAAATGTCAGGAAAAAGTTTTAACCCTGGGTTCTGACATATTTTACGTGATCCGACTGCTGGAAAACCCGGGCTTTCGCTAGACATTTTATTTTAATAGTTTTGTTATCTGAAGCAAAAGTAGAGTAAAAAACCTTTTATAGGTGACATTGGGGCTCGGGTTAAACAACACTTGTAATGCGACCGATGACCGGTCATATCATGGGGCCACAATCTAGGGCCGCAGATATGACCAGTGGAATTTGTGGCTTTTCTTGCTAGCCAGCGGACATTTTTCTTGCTAGTTCTTAGAACATAAGCCAAGATATACAGTCTAGTACAGAAATCATACCGTGCACCGAATAGTTTTACTACAATTTTGGACATAGTAATTATGCTTGAATGCTAATTTATGGAAATTTTGATGAACACATTCCAGAAACAAGCTTTTTGTGTTTAATCAAACTACAATACAATGTTGCTTGAATTCTAATGAGGAGGTTTTTGGGGGGGAAAACTTTTTCATATTTAGAAGTAGCCCTAATCAATCAAATTGATGACTGACACTTGTGAACCCTTTTTCAACAAAAGAATAAGCTGGCAAGTAATAAATTTGGCTTTAATCTTCTTCTTCTTCTTGTAGATTATAGTTATCTTACATGGGTATTTCATTGCATATGACAATGTATAGGTAACCTGGATGTATGATCCTGGCGTAACTAATCGATATCAGTTTTACATGAATTTTCTTGTTCACTTTTTCTTTGAACAAGGTATGTCGCTGCAATAGGTAATGAATTTTGAAATGCAAACTGGCTTTTTTTTTAAAAAAAAAATTGGTTTACATGAATTCTTCAGTTCAGTCTTTTGTTGAGCAAGAGTTTTTGTAACTGAGGGAATGGCTTCCTCATTGACTGGTCTAATTTAATTCTCAATTTCACACTTTTGTTGAACAGAAAGCTCAAAAATGAGATATGAAACCAAACTGCCCCCTCCTCATTCTGATTGGTCTATTTGAATTTTCCAGTTCATTCTTTTGTTGAACAAGGTTTTTTAACTGAGAAATGAAATCAAAATGGCTTCCTCATTCTGAGTGGTCTATTCAAATTCCCAAGTTCACTTTTTTTGGACAGTATGCTGATAAAGGAAAAAAATGGCCTCCTCGTTCTAATTGTTCTAATTGATCTATTTGAATCCTCCCGTTCACTCTTTTGTTGGACAGGGTTATTTATATTTATGGATGAAAACAAAATGGTTTCCTTATTCTGATTGGCTCAGTTCACTTTTTTGCTTAAGTTTTTTTGCTGAGAAATGAAGAAAAAATGGTTTTCTCCGTCTGATTTGTTCAATTAAAATTATCTGGTTCATTCTTGAGTTGAACAAGGTTTTTTATGAGAAATGAAACTAAAATGGTTGTCTCATATTGACTGATCTATTTGAATTCCCAAATTCACTGTTTTGTTGAACAGGTGATCTGAGAAATTAACAAAAATGGCCTCCTCGTTTTGATTGATCTATTGAATTCTTCGGTTTACTTATTTGTTGAACAGAGTTATTTATATTCAGGACTGTTCATATTTAGGAATGAAAGCAAAATGGTCTCCTTATTCGGATTTGTTCAGTTTACTTTCTTGTTAAACAGGGTTTTTTTTATGAGAAATAAGGACAAAATGGCTTTCTCGATCTGGTTTGCTCAAACGCTTTCGCTTAATGATTAGTCCATTTGAATTCTCCAGTTCAAACTTTTTTTGAACAGTTAAGCTAAGACATAAAAAGCAAATGGGTTTCTCATCCTCTCAGGGCTCTTTCAACAAAAATACTGACCACTGACGTACTGGACTCCATATTTTTAATGAGTTTTGAGAACTCCTTGAAATACCTCAAAAACCTTTATTTACCCCTACAATCGGGTTTAACCCCCAGTAACTCCACCCTGAAGTAGTCCTTGGAATACACAATTTAGGAAATAAAAATGCTAGGAAATTTCGAAAGCCTAAATTTTTTTGTCAGTGATTCAAGGACCCCCCCCCCCCCAACTCTTGCTCACCCCCCTTATATTAGCTTTTCAATTTGTCTTATAATTTATGTCTAGGGGAAATCCTCGTGTCTCAAGTTGAGTTTTACGAGCTGATGGATCCATTGTTTACCCTTCACTATAATCCAACCCCCCTTGGACCACCCTTAGCAATGACCCACTAACGGTTGTTTGGGGAGACACTCCCATACCTTGCTTGAAATTAAGTCAAGGGCATTGCACAAATAAATTGCTTAAGGATGAGCAATTTTTAGGGAAATTGAGAGAAATTGCAATTGTTTTTCTCCTTTTTTTATAATAATACAAGATTTTTTTGTATGATTTTCTCATTATTATTTTGTTGTTAGAATTGGTTATTATTGCATATCAAACGCCTTGAACAAATTCTGGTATTTTCTTAACCCATATTTTATTTATTATTTTTTATACAGTTTTTATTTGGCATTTACAAATATGAAAACACTTGCACCTGCTGAATTAGCTTTTTTTAGGTCGACTTTTTAAGGAAGATTAAATGTTAGGATAGATTTGGCTACTGCAATTTTTTGTTATTTAATAATGGACTCTTTCCACATTTTATAATGCATTTTTCTTAAATTAAATTTTGTTTTATTGGTTGCTTTGACCCTGTTGCTAGTAAGTTAATATGCATAAAATCCATGTTTTCAATAAGGGATGTTAAGGTGCAAATTTTAGGGTATTTCTTGCTGTTCAAAATATTAATTAAGAACTTATTAAAGTAAAAGTCCCACTTTGAAAGAAGTGGGTTTTAGGAGGAAGAACATGAAAAATTAGGAATTCATGGAAATTGCAATTTGATTTGAGCCCACCAATCATTAAGTAAAATGTCCTTAATGCATGGATTTGGTTGAAAATGCAACGCCCAAATAGGGCCCGTATTTTACTGTCAGTATGTATAGCGCCTTCTACTGGATAAAAGGCATCAGCTCTCATGGAGCACATAGACATACACGTCCTAGATGGCGTTACCAACTTTCAGTATCTGCTGAAATTTATGGAAAAATGGCGCCCAACGTGTACTTTGGCAAATGTCTTGATTTTTTTCAATATGTAAACTGCTGAAATTATTATTGTCAACAGCCATTCATATCTAGTAAGTCTGTACAAGCTAAATATTACTTGTTACAAAGTGGGACTTTCCCTTTAAGCGGACATGGATTAACTGCAATGCAATGTATTTTTTATCAATTGTTTTAAGCTAGTTTTTTTCTGGATTGTGTTACACGGAAGTCTGATTGACTTAGTGGAAACAGCCTTGCTTTTCATTAATAATAACAATGCATTTTCACTGATCTGATTAGTGTACAATAATTATAAACAAAACAGCCTTAATTTTACAAAAATTTACATCTAATAGACAGCAAGAAAACTATATATATGCAGTATAGATTTTGGCATTGGGCTGCCTACAATTTCATTTCTGGCCACTAGGTGTGAATTTGTGCAAGTTAAGGTTGCTCTGATTATTTAAATGTAATCGTAGTTTATGCTCCAGTATTTGTTATTTTTCATATTAGGAGAAAATAGCTAATTTTTGAATTAAAATGAAATAGACAAAATTGCACTGGTTACCATGTGCTGACTGTCTTTAAGGCAAGTTTTCATGCTAATTAATGTTTTTTACATTTATAATAAACTGTCTAAATTACTATACTGTTACACAATACTGGTAACAAGTATTTTAATTTACATGTAAATAAGATTGCTTAATTATTAGAAATTATTAGTTCTTCATATCTTATATCACTGAAATTATTACCAATTCAACTTGCCCCCATATCAAGCTTTAAAAAAAACCAATACTATTAATTTTAAAATCCATTATTATTATTTTTAAAAAAAACAACTATATTTATTGCTTTAGCTAGTGCCACCAGTTTTATGTAAAAAAAACTATATTTATTGCTTTAGCTAGTGCCACCAGTTTTATGTATTAATTGGTATTGAAATTGCAAAATAATGGTGGCCCCAAAAAATGTGGACCTGAATTGCAATTTATATTACACCACTTTAATGTCCATTTATTTCATATCAAATAATTCATGATTATTGTTGTTCAATTATTGGCGCAAAAAATTGTGAGAAATGCGCTGGTTTTTTTGTTTTTTTGCAGTTATTAATAATGCTGAAATTGTTGTTATTTGAAAAAGGCACGCAATAAACAAAATTTGGCATATATTTTAAAAACAAATTTCGTTTTAAAATTTTTCTTGACCGAATTTTTAACTGAAAAATGATCACCTTGACCCACTGACCACTTTTGAGCTTGCTTTGGAGAAAAAATAGTCTGGGATACCGGCATTGTTTCCTATGGACAATGACCGTTTAAAATACTAATCAAACTGACCAGTATTGAATTCCCAGAAATTTTCATGTTTTTAAAGCTGGTGTCCACCCTCGCACCACCCTAGTTTGACCACATACCAATATTACCATCTATGTAAACAACTGCAATTACCATTTACAATTTTTAAATAAAAATGATATTGCTCAATAAATTGAACATTTTTTGAATGGTAGCATTTTTTGTAATTTAAAGGTTTGGCCCACCTTAAACTACGACTCAAAATAAGGTTATTTATTGGAGTTAAAATTAAATTACAAGATGATGAATTAATTTATAAAATTGCATTTAAAAGTGTCAAAAATCATTGATGGGAGGCTTATTTCCCCAGTAATATCAAATTTGCAGTTTTTAAAATTTGCATAATTTATAATAGGCCAATTTTTTGTAGTAACTTTAATTTGATAATTTGTTTTACATGTAACAGTCTTATTAAAAATATTTTCCTAATTACGAGATTGCATTATTAGATTCCTAATATGACCTGGAGGTCACTTTTGCCTTTACTTTTCCATATACATTTCTTATCAATTAACATAATTAACACGCTAATTAAAATTAGCAATTGCGCTTGTAAATTTGCATTTTTGCATAATTATTGATACAATTATAGGAATGTTTTAATCATCAATCTGGATCTTTAAAACTAATTAAAGGTTAATAAAGTTAATTAATTTTTAAAATGTTAATGAATTAAATCCATTTTAAAAATGTTAATGAATTAAATCAATTTTAAATTTTTTTAATAAACTTGATAAATTTTAATTTTTTTAATAAACTGATAAATTTTTTTAAATTTTTTTAATAAACTTTAAAAATTTTTTAAATTTTTTAATAAAGTTAAATAAATTTTAGAATTTATAATAAATACTTTCCTAAATTTATTTCGTAGTTACGTTTTTTTCATAACTGACGTCCTGAGCTTGACCATTTGGTCAGTGTGACCCCGACCCCACCCCACTAACCTTTACTGCCTGACCATTTTAATTTTTATTCATTTTGTGTGATGGAGATTTAAAAAAATAATTTCAGCCTACCTTTTACGTTGTAAATGATTTTCTTGACTAAAGTGTTGACCTCAGTTTTGACCACTCACGCACGCACTTGACCAGAGCAAGAGTCCACTTTGGGTATCAGTTAATAATAAAATGTCCAGGACTTTACCACTGACTCAACCTTTCCGTGCAAAGAAGGAATGAAAAGTGAAAGCAAAAGAGTGATATCCTGAGCACCTGAAACACCTTCCTACTAGTACCCGCCCCCCGAAGGTAACTTTCACTCGATGACGTCACATAGGTAACAAAGATGGCGGGCTTTATTTTTGTGGGAAAACGAAAAGGAAGAGCAAGGTTAATGCTCACCAATAAAATTGAGGTCGAGAAAATAGTAGGGAAGAAAGTAAAGTGTTTTAAAAGGAATTTTTTTGGGTGCAAACAAGTTGGCTCATTTTTATATTTTGCGAAATTTTGTCAATGCAAACAAAGTTTCGAAATTATCCACCTGGTCCTAAAGTATTTAATAAGGTGAGAAAATTCATTGATTAACGCCTGTAAGTTTATTCTTTGTAATGTTTTGGGGAAGTTTTACAAATTTAAACACACTATAGAAAGTTCCGGCATGAATTTTCCTACGATTTTTTAATTGGTTAGCACTATTAAAATGACTGTTTGTCGTTTATAACGGGAAATTTAACTTTTTTTTTTAATTTTACATTTTTATTTTAGGCCTATTTACATTCTATTGGTCTGTTCCATTCGCCTGCCATTTCTGTTTAGAACCAGTAGAGCACGAGGCTTGCACGTGCAAAATTGAGCAGGCAGCTATGTAAAATGCACGTGCGAGCCTCGTGCTCAATTGGTTCCAAAACAGAAAAAGCAGGCGAATGGAACAGACCTTATTCAGGGGCGGATACGGGATTTCGCTAAGGGGGGGAGCAATCACATGTTGCAGCTTTGGGGAAGGCAATTTTTTCTCCGGATACTGGGCGGCCATTTTTGCTGGGGAAGGGGGGCAATCGCCCCATTTCTTCCCCCCTTCCTGTATCCGCCCATATATAAGCTCAATTTTATGCTCTTTTTCATACAACCCACTTCTTTCAAAGTGGGACTTTCCCTTTAACACTTAAGCTACTGGGCATGCACAGTAATCCATAAAACCTTTTTTCGGATGAAAAATAATTCTACTTGATAAAAATGCTAGATTTATTATTTAAGGGGGAGAGGAAATATGTACATTTTTAAGTCATTTTTTTTTATGTAGGGGGGGGGGGGGGAGAAATTTGACCATTACCAAACATAGGAGGTGAGGGGGAGGGGGGGGACACTTACAAATCAATGGATAAAAAACCTGATGCTTTCACTGACAGGCCATTTTATAAAATAATAAAAAAAAATTATTCAACATTTTTGTAAATGTATTTTTTGCTTCAATACTCACTGAATGAGCAATTTAAGAGAAAGAAAACATCAGTGAATCATTATAAATTATAATCTAAAAATTAAAGTAAATGTTTGATTCAGTATAAACCTTACTCATGCATATCAGTTTATTTTCAGAGATTTTAATTGAATGTAATGTTTTGGCGGGCATTTTGGGTGTCAACCAACGCGGAATTTCCTACAGTTCATTCTTATTCTTCTACAGATTCATGGTCAAACCATGTTTTAGGGCAATAGTGAATAAATATATCAACAATGACATCCATAAAACACAAATCAAACCATGCAGGACGCCATTTTGTCCCAGTTTCTGGATACATAAACATGTTGTTTTAGTATGAACTGCGTAGCGGAAGTTGCGTTTCAATAAGCACCTGTAGGGTAATTTGAAGGTTATCATTTATTATTTAGCTATTTATGTTCCATATATTTCCTACTATTGCCAGGAAAGTATTTGACTCATTTATCAATGGGGAATTAGGGAGTGGAAAATTCTAGTCAGGGAATGTCTTGGAATTTTTAGGGTATGAAGGGGTTGGGAGTCGCAGATGTCATGTACTCGTATGTTCATTTTGTAGATTCTTATATTTGTCCTATACTTTGGTAGCTTTTTTCCTATATTTTACCCAATCTTAAAGGTAAAGTCCCACTTTGAAATAAGTGGGTTTTAATAAGAAGAGCATGAAAAATTATTAAATTCATGGAAATTACAATTAGATTTGAGCCCACCAACCATTAAATAAAATGTCCTGAATAGGCCTACATGGATTTGGATGAAAAAAGAAAGCCCAAATAGGCTCCATTTTACTTACAGTATGTAGCGCCCTGTACTGGATAAAAGGCATCTGCTCTCAGGAAGCACATACACATGCATGTCCTAGAGGGCACCACCAACTTTCAGTGTCTGTTGAAATTATGGAAAAATGGCGCCTAATAACGTGCATTTGGCAAACGTTGTAATTTCTTCACTATAGAAACTCTGCTGCAATTTTTATTATCACAGCCATTCACATCTAGTAAATGTGTACAACTTAAAAATCACTTGTTACAAAGTGGGACTTCCCCTTTAATTAATTTTATTCAGTTTATGACTTATTTCTATTAATTTTGTAAGGTTTAAAAGCATCATAAATCACCTATACCTAATTTTCTAAAACATTATAATCTATTCGTATTCATTTAATAATTTTTCTAAATTTGCATAGATTTTTGTATTAAAATTTATAATTTCCCCAAATATTAGATTTTGGGGGGATTAGCCTGTAAAATTGTTAAAATAAGGCGACAATTCCTATAAAAGTTCTTAAATTTATTGTGGGAAATATTTCCTGTAATATTCATAAATTTTAGAAATAATTTCTTGAATATTCCTATTCATTAAATAATTTTCCTAGATTTTTGTAATAAAAATTATAATTCCCCCAAATATTAGATTTTGGGGGGGATTAGCCTATATAATTCTTAAAATAAGGTGACAATTCCTATAAAAGTTCTTAAATTTATTGTGGGCAATATTTTCTGTAATATTCGTAAATTTTAGAAATAATTTCTTGAATATTCCTAGTCATTAAATAATTTTCCTAAATTTTTCTAGATTTTTGTATTAAAAATTATAATTTTCCCAAAATATTAGATTTTGGGGGGATTAGCCTATAAAATCCTTAAAATAAGGCGACAATTCTTATATAAAAGTTTTTAAATTTATTGTGGGAAATATTTCCTGTAATATTCGTAAATTTTAGAAATAATTTCTTGAGTATTCCTATTCATTAAATAATTTTCTTAAATTTTTCTAGATTTTTGTGTGTATTAAAAATTATAATTCCCCCAAATATTAGATTTTGGGGGTATTAGCCTATGAAATTCTTAAAATAAGGCGACAATTCCTATAAAAGTTCTTAAATTTATTGTGAGAAATATTTCCTTAAATATTCGTAAATTTTAGAAATAATTTCTTGAATATTCCTTAATTTTGTATTAAATCCTGTTTCCTAATGCCAAAAAACACATTGATTCCAGTAACTGAGTATTCAGCTGCATAGTAATGCATTCTTGTACTTTTGCAAAAAATTTGAGGCGAATTTTTCAAATATTTTCTGGAATTTTACATCCGTATCCCTGACTTAATACCAAAACTAGAAATGCTACTTGGTTAGTAAATAAAAAATCTGATTCAACTTTTATTGGAATTCCTAGACACTTTTTTTGTTTTTTTCCAAAAATAAAAACAGAAAGTGTGAGCTTGGAAAAGGTAAAAAAAAACAACCCTCTCTGTTTTTATATAAGTCTGCCTTAAAAAAAAGTTGAACTGATTGCAATGAACCTGTTTTGGGCCACTGACCCACATATTCAGGTTATTGGTCATCTGATGAAACCAAACAAACGAAAGTAGAGCTTGTAAATTTTTTAGTGTTTCTTGTAAACTTTGACAAATTTGTATAATGTCCAAATATTTGTACGGAAGTTCTATTGGACTTACATCTCAGATTTTTTAATGTTTTCTGATTCTGTGACCAAATTAGTTTGGAAGAAATCTTAGAAGAAAAATAATCGACAGGTGTTAAGACATTCCCTATGTTTATTGTAAGTTGATGAAAATCAATATGGCCTCAGTGTTTTTTTAGTTTTTTTTGAATGAAAAATGAAGGCTTTTGACACATTGAGCCATGACATCCTTTCACATGTAAATGTAAACATAGTTAAAATCCCCCCTCATGTGTTACACAATTATTTGCACTATGTATTAATCAGAAAGGTACTTACTGGTTTTAAAAAGAGGTTTTGAATTGATATAATCTATGAAGGGTAGGCATTCCCATAGTCGACGTCATAGGGAGGCCACTATATTGCATGCATTTCGTCTATAATGAGAGCATCTGTGACCCTCCCTATGACGTCACAAACCCAGCAAAAAAAACTGCAGAAAATTAGAAGTCGTCTGCAGTCTAAAACTGCAGAAAAACTGTAGTTCAGATCTCATTTCTAAAGTTTTATGGAACAAAAGTCTACGTAGTCTATGTAGTATTTCTGCAATTTTTCTGCAGTTTTTTTTGTGTCACAAAAATGTAGAAAAAAAGCAGAAATACAGTAGAAAATTTACAAAAATTTTGTAGAAACAATGCAGAAAAACTGTAGGAAAAAGAAAACATGCACGTTTTCTACAAAAAAACTGCACAAATTATGCAGACTTTTGTTCCATAAAACTTTATAAAATGTAGATTTCAATTACAGTTTTTCTGCAGTTTTAGACTGCAAATAAACTGCAGAAACTTCGAATTTTCTGTAGAGTATTAAGTAATGGCCACCGTTCATGAGTTAATATTTTCATCATTTCTTTTAGTTCAAGTATTATTAGCAGTAAATTGAGAATGTGTACTAAACTAAGTTTCGATTAAAAATTAAGGTTTTGTAACATGCTTCATCTACATCTAATTTTAAAGCTGGGTTCAAACTAGATTCACACTATACGTAACAAAACGTGTTAGATAGAAAAGTTATACAACTTGTTACAAAAGGAGAAGAAAAATTATTTAACTTTTTTCTTGGTGTACCACCCGTATAGAGACCGAGATTATAACCAAATATGATTTGCCCATTTTTGACACACGGTGATGCTGTTTCTGTTTGGATCCAGTTGAGCACGAGATTTGCACGGGAATATTTCATAGATACTTGCCCAATTTTGCACGTGCGAACCACGTGCTTAACCGGAACACGTGCATATATTCCAATAATTGTACTCGCTCAAAACCGCACCATTTTCAAGCAAATATTCAAAATGCAAATGTAGAAATAACGCTATAATGCTGCCCTAGCAATAACAAGTTGTGCAACAAACTTATAACTAAATATGTAATAACATGTTTTGTTACCTATATAGTGAGTCTGTTGTATATAGTGGACCATCATCACTTAGGGGAAGTTAGGCCTAGGCTACTTCAGGATTGTGTTTAGAAGAAAATGTAATGTATTAACAAATGTTAAAGCCTAACTGTCCTGTAGCAATTTTTGTTCCAAAATGGGGCTCATTGCACGTGCACAGTCCAGCAAATCCAATGTAATTGGCACGTGTTTTGAGCCCCATTTTGGAACATAAATTTCTACAGGACAGTGTGGCTTTAAATTAGCATCTATTTGGGTGCAAATCTGACCACCATATATGGCCAGGATTGTGCTAGGATTCGCATTAATTATTAATGTAGAAATGCAAATCATTAGCCCTGCTGTGGGTCAAAGGTTGGTCCGAGATATGCTGAATATTGGGATGCGGAACAGGTTATGACGAAGATGAATGAGAATGGCTGCCGCCATTGGTCTGCCAAGCGAATCTATAACCAGATTCCATTGCATTGCAGTGGGTTGGCTTTTTTATTTTGGGTACAAGTTCATGAACTCTTTATTTTTTGTGGCAAGGCCATTGTTGTTTTGGCGAACAGCGTAACAGTGCATCGAACCTTGTATCTAAACCCCGGGTGAATCTTCCGGACTATTTTGTAATTCCTGATCTAGGCTCTGAAAACCACTTTATGCTATAATACAAGTTGTCATTTTTTAATGTGCTGGTCATTGCGGGTCATTTAGAAACGATCGTGTTTGGAATTTTGTAAAATATGAATGGGGTTGATAGGTTTTTGTAATCCACACCAGAAAGTAACAGAATAATCAAAATGGTTTCTGTAAAATTGTGTAGGTGAAAAGAGGCAAAAATGCTTTAATTAACAAAGACTATCTTTGCTGGCTCCATTTATTGTTATTTCGTTTTCTTTTTTTAGAATTATTTACTAATTTGTGGGTCGGTTGGTACCAATTTCAAATACTTTTATAATTTAAAAATGCTAAGCATTTAACATTATTTTCCCGTTAGGATCGGATCCTGCGCTTTAGTGATCCAGTTCACAATGTATTTCTTAACTGCATCATAGGTTATAACCCAACCACAATGCTATCTTGTGTTTTTTTTGTGATCTCACCTGTTTCTCTACCAACTTAAATAGATCAAAAGTGGGTGACCCTTTTGTTACCTTGCACTGTAATCCTGTACACCATAACGACAGAGGGTACCACAAAAATGTCTCAGGTTCAGACCATGTTACCAATTGGTTACACCGTCATAGCACCAAAATACATCTATACGCTGTACTAAAAACATATTTTTTAAATTTTTTTCCAGTAGGCTATATAATATTACAGGATTCATAGTGATTTGGAATGGCAGGGAAATTTAATAATATCATTTATATCATTAGAGATATTCTCACTGTGGACAATTTAATGACATGAAAAAGAAAATATAAAATAAAAGTTAGGCATTTTACATTTTTTTTCTGATAAATATTTTTTCAAAAATGTCAGGGGAATGTTTATTTTGGTCAGGAAAAGTCAGGGAAGCCCGAGAACAGAATTCAACTTGACCCCTGTGTTTTGGTCAATTTTTGTATAGAAATTGACCATCAACAGTGCCTTACAGGCTACTCTAAGTAATAAATCATTTGTGTTATTTCTGAGAATTTCATCCAAATATTTTGGTAAACTTTGACCTACCCTCCACCTCCTTAAGGTGCGTCCACACTATATATCACAAAACGTTGTTATATAACGAAAATGGTTATAAGTTTGTTGTACAACTTGTTTTATGTAACGTTACTGAATGATACAATATGGATGATGTTAATGACATCATGTAATATAACATTTTTTATTCTCTTCTTGTAACAAGTTGTATAACACGTTTAGAAACTAAAACTTTTTTTCATGAATAGTGCAATGCATTTTAGGAAAGCCCTTGACCCCACTATACAATATATGCAACTCTATTTTCAGCATACATCACTTTCACTCTGGAGTTAATTAAGCAGTAATAAGGTTGGTCACATGCCGTGATGCTATGGCCCACCCCCTGTGGTCATTTTAAAATTTTAAAATTTATAGGAGGCGCCCACACCTCATTTACATATCTCGAGCAGTGGAATTATAGGTTGTCAGCCATGTTGGGATGAATTTTTTTTTTATAAAAAGTCTATTCAAAATAGCAGAAAAGTGGTTGACCGAGTGAAAAAGTTGAGATAAATTGCCCCTGGGGTGGGAAACTAGAATAAGGTGGATGGTTTGTTTGGGGTCAAGGGTCAGGGCAATGGCACGGAAACGGAGAAAGTGTTTGGGGGGGAGGACATTCACCATACATTTTTTAAAATTTCATTTTGTTAAAAAAAATGATTTGATTTGGAAAAAAGTAGGCTTGCAATTGGTTAATATAAGTTATGTGGACCTGGGAGAAAATTTCATGGGTTTAAGCCTGCTGAACAGGGTTAGTTTTGATTGGTGGAAAGTTTGAAATCTGAATTTAAGGGGCGTGAAGTTATGTTTGAAATGCTTAGTTTTTTAGTGAAATTCTGTAAAATATCAAGAATTATTACCAATTTCCCTGACTTTTCAGGGGACTTTTAAGCTTATTCCCTAAGCTAATTTTTTTTCTTCAGATTTCTAGGTAAGAGTTTAGTTTCTAAAGAAGTTAGAAATTGTATAAATTCACAAGATTTCACAAAATTTCCACAAAATTTAACAAGATATAATTTTTATTTTTATTTTTCTTAGCTTTATCTTTTTGATTTTAATCTTATTTTTCCCACAAACCCATCAGTTTTAGTTTCCACAAAAATTTCACAAGATTTCCACAAAGTTTCACAAGATTTCCACAAAATTTCACAAGATTTCCACAAAATTTCACAAGATTTCCACAAAATTTCACAAGATTTCACAGTTTCACAAAATTTAGAAATTTGCAATTTTAGAAAGTTAGAAATTCACAATTTTTAGAAAGTTAGAAATTCACAATTTTTAGAAAGTTAGAAATTATTAATTTTAGAAAGTTAGAAATTCACAATTTCAAAAAGTTAGAAATTCACAGTTTTAGAAAAAAATTAGAAATTCACAAATTTTTAAGGAATTTCGGGTGTTAATTTTCTTCAATATGGAGCCCGAGTTCAGAAATATGTTTTGGGGTTGGGGCATCGGCTATATTCGGGGATTTAGTAATTTTTAAAATTGAACTTTCATTGTTGTTGCCCCTATAAGGAAGAGGTTGAGTGCTTTTTGGAGGTTCATAAACCTAAACAAGGGGTCTCTTAAAAACCAGGGGTTCATTACCCCTGGCTTTGGCTACAATAATATTTTTCATAACATGCCCTTAGGAGTACCTCTGGCTGTTCACCTCTTCAGGATTTTTTTAAAAATTTTTTTGGCAAAAGTTTGCTAAATTTAAGTTTTATTATCATTTTACAAAATGTCATCTATGTTTTTCGTAAAATAAAATGTAAACTTACATACAGGGAAATTTTGTGAAAAACCCTAAAACAGGTGGTTGTTTTCTTAGAAAATTTGACCAAAATATTAAAATCCGTGTACACTAGTATACTATTTAGGGAAAAAAGGTGAAGTATTTTTTAATTGAATAGTTGTTTTGACAAAGCTGAAAATTTCAAGAATGTTGTTGGCAGTGCTAGGTAATAGATTTTTTTTATTATTTTCATGAAAATGGAAGTAGAAACTTTTGTGTCTCTAATCTTAAAATACTGCATTCCTGCATTAACAAAAATTCACTTTTAATGAATTTTGTGTAAAACACACAAATACCTTACGAATAACTTCATATTTTCCACTAGCGGCTCACAATTAGCTGCTACTAGCACCATATAGTAGTAGCCGTAAAAAGTCCTTGTTTGGCTTCAGACTGCCACATGTGATATTTTGTCAAATTTTCATTGACTTAGACTTGTTTTTAGAGTCCAAAGATTCCCAAGATGGCTGACACAACAGCATGTACATAATAGTTAAGTTTTATTCTCACCAGTTGACATTTCTTAACTGAAATAGATCATTAATGTTGTCTTTTTACATCCTTCAAGGGTGTTCATACGCAAGTGTAATTATAATGGTTAGTGTTTAACATCATTTTGTAAATCAGGGACTACTTTTTTCATAGTGTATATGTGTGTGTGTGTGGTGTAATTCGTCAGTCTTTAGAAATTGTTCTGTACATTTGTTCTGAATAGATGGTATTGGTGCTTCTCATGTACTGTTAGGCTACTTTTTTTTGCAGCATTTAAAAAAATACAAGCTTGAGATAGTGAATAGTTTGTAAAATTTTCACTGATTTATTATTATTATTTTTTCTTTTTTAGAAATTACAATAAAAAGAAATGATCAATAATATAAATATATATAGTAAACAGTCCTACCGTGCATAGTGAAATACGTGACTGTGAACCATATAGTAGTATAATAGTAAACAGTCCATTGATCTGATATTGTTTTTACATTTTTAATGACTTAAAACTAAATGTATAATATACTGTATCTCACAAAAATGTTTAGTAAAATCATACATACATACATATATCATCCTATGAAATTCTTATAATTAGGCAAAAGTATACCTAAAATGTTCCCACTAATTTAAAAAAAGAAAAACAAAGTCCTAACAGTTCAATGTAGTTTGGCAAGAAATTCCTAAAATAATGCTATTTTGAAAAAAATTAGGGCGAAATTCGTATAATATACATATATTTTGGAAACAAAATTCCCTAAATTTTTGGGAAATCCAAATAATATTAGAGGGGAAATCCCAATACAATTAAGAATATGTATATTCTTATATTTTTGGAGGATAAAAT
>JAQIXP010001435.1:0-18471 GCA_034700285.1 Proteroiulus fuscus | reverse complement strand
TGACGATATTGTCCCAAAATGTTAATTTTTTTCTAAAAATTACATATAACCGAAAAATATGTTAAAATTTGGATCATTTTGACATATTCTTCCATAATATGTAAGTTTAAATTATTTTAATATGTAATTAACAACTGTGACGTCGATTTATAGTGCTTAAACGAGTGCATTCCATGAAAACCTGACCCAACTGCTAGATAAGTTCGCTATCTTATAACACAACGTTATACTCATAATGATTTTGTTACAACGATGTACGAAAATACGCTTTTGCTCAATTGTCGTTATGGCAGTTGCGTTATCATTTCGTTAGCGACAGCTCTTTAAAGTAACGCTATCGTTACAGGCAAAAGATGAGAATGGGGGTCCTGGAGAGATAATTGCTGCTCTTCAGAGAAAATTTGAGCGACCAGACCATGTGATTTGTCTCCTTGGAAATATACGGAAACAAGACCCTTCAAAGGATGGTGACTATGCCGGATTCTGCAAGTTTGCCGAGGTGGTTTGTCATTACGTCGTTATTGTGGAAAGTTTACGTAGACCTTCTTAGCTGTACAACTCAATTGTCTTAGGTGAATTGATTCGAAAGTTTGGAGAATTCTACCGACAGAGATAAGCACAGTATGTCATTGGATCAAGATTAGAAGACACGTCGTTAAAGGATATTTCGATGTGGATAAGACAGGAGGCCATCTATAACAAAAAATTGATTGATCCGGCAAATTTAAAGAAATGTTCGCAAGAAAATAAGAACAAAAGCTTCATAATGGCTATTTCATGAGAAGACAAAGATCCGTCAAGAAGGAAAGCTCGACCGTAGACAGGTGTTGCTTGTTTTGTAAAAAACCGGGTCACGAAATAATTAAATTTTACGCATTCCAGAAATAGAAATCAGAAGAGTGATGGAATGCTATGAAAGAAAAAAACATCCGTTTTAGATGTTTGAAGACCGGACATTGAGCCATGAAATGCTTGAAAAGGAATACGTGTGAGTACAAAGGATGTGGTAGATGTCACCACACCATATTACATAATCCGGATCGTGTTGTTCCCGTTTTGAGTCTTTCAATTCATTCGGGTTCGGTCGGGTATACGTGTGTGATGGATGTGAAAGTTCTAACGTAAGTATTGCCGGTAGTGTTAAAGGGATCTTCTGCATTCATGCATACATTTGCCATGTTGGACTATGGTTCCGAAGTTACCATCTTGGAGCAGGCCATTGCTGACCAACTGGGATTGAAGGGACCAATGGAACCGTTCCAGTTGACGACAATTATTGGAGTATCGGCAGAGAAGTCACATCGAGTGCATTTACAAATACAAGGAGAATCCATGGATAGAACTTTAAAACTGGATAATGTACGAGCATTGCGTGTCTTGCCATTGCGCCATCAAGCAGTCAATGTTTCTAAGTTGCAGCAGAAATGGAAACATCTCCAGGATGTAAAGTTGCCATCGTTAAAGGATGCCAAACCCACCTTGTTAATCTGTCAAGACCATGGTGAACTTATTGTTGCCAGGGAGTGTGTGACAGGCCCTTGGAAATCACCGATCCTGTCCAGAACATTGCTAGGTTGGGTCGTCCATGGAACAGTTGCTAGTTCAAGAGGAAGATTCAGTTGTGAATCAATACAATGCAATACGATGATCAAATACGATGATCTACACCAGATGATCAAGGACTCCTTTATAACAGTCATTTGGTGTGAAAATCAAAGAGGATCGACCACATTCAAGAGAGGACAAGAAAGCCCAAGTGATATTGGAAGCCACCACGAAGCGTGTGGGACGAAGATTTGAGACAAGATTGCTGTGGCGTAAAGAGGATTCCACATTTCCGAGGAGCAAGGGTCAGGCTCTTCGAAGACTGTGTTGTGTGGAGCAAAAAATGGATCAAGATTCTGCTTATGCTCAGCAGTATTGAAAAAAGATCGGGGACTAATTAATGAAAGATTACGCAAAGGAATTAAGTAAAGAGGAAGCTGCAATCGAAGGACCTCGCACGTGGTATCTGCCACATTTTGCTGTCTGGAACCCAAACAAACCTGGAAAGATGAGTTATCTTGGATGCCACGGCTAAAGTTCAGGGTACCAGTTTCAATGATGCTCTCCTTGCGGGACCGGATCTTCTTTCGCCACTGGCGGGAGTTCTCGACAAGTTCCGACAAAACCGGATTGGATATTCTGGAGGCATAAAAGAAATGTTTCATCAAGTTTGGATACGCGACGAGGATAAGACAGCACAAAGATTCCTCAGGAGAGGAATGGATTGTTCCGGAGAGCCAAAGGTTTTTGAGATGCAGGTTATGACATTTGGCTCTACGTGTTCACCGTGCTCTGCCATCATGGAGCGTCATTACGTGGATGATTACCTCGACAGTTGCAAGACGGAAGCAGATGCCATTGGCTTAATTCGGGATGTCATCAATGTGCATGATCAAGGTGGTTTTGTCATATGTGGATGGATTTGTACATCATCTGTCATCCTCGAGTATTCCTCTGGAATTGCTTGCAAAGAATGTGACTGATGTTCCTCTTGGATCGGATCTACAGACAGATCGGGTTTGGGCCTTCATTGGAACACCGAGCAAGACATCTTCATTTTCAAACTAAAGTTTCATAAGATAGAACCGGATATTCTTGATGGAACAAGGAGAACGACAAAACGACAGTGTTTAAGACTCATAATGTCGGTGTAGATTTATTGGGATTTCTGTCCCACCTTCTTATCCGGGCGAAGATTCTTCTCCAGGATATTTGGAGATCAGAAATAGGGTGGGATGATGAGCTCACCGACAGCATGAACATCCGATAACACTATTGGTTGCAGCAATTGACAAGAATAACTGACGTCCGCATTCCGAGATGTTACTGTGTCAAAATGTTGGAGTGCAGCAACATTCAGCTGCACATTTTCTGCGATGCCAGCAAAAAGGCATTTGCGACTGTAACTTACCTTCGCTACCAGGATGACAATCATGGGGAAGTCTGTGTTGGTTTTGTTATGTCAAGAACTCGTGTTGTGCCTTTGAAACCAATGACCATCCCTCGGTTGGAGCTACAGGCTGCAGTTATGGGGAGCCGCTTGACCACCACTCTTCATCGTGAGTTGAATATCAAGATACGATCCACCACACTTTGGACGGATTCATCGACTGTTTTGTGCTGGCTCAGGTTGAGCACCAGTCGTTTAAAGACGTTTGTAGCTAACTGTGTTGGGGAAATAGAGGAACTTGTAGACATGTCAGATTGGCATTGGGTTAGTACAAAGGACAATGTTGCAGATGATGCTACAAGAGATACTGCAGATGTTGATTTCTCTCTATCGAGTCGTTGGTGGAATGAGCCACCATTTTTGTGTCTCCCAGAGGACGAGTGGCCAAAGGAGGATGGAACGGTTCTGATTCCCAGGAACGAGGAAGACACTGGAATATAAAATCAAACCATTAGTGTATGTTTCTTCTATTAGTTTGGATCAAGCCCTTCTAGATGTGACAAGATTTTCCTCGTTGACAAGGTTGCTCCGGACGACTGCATGGATGTTGCGATTTGTGAGGTGTCGATTAGAATGCTTATGAGGAGATCCGAGGTTGAGTCAGATTTGGAATGCAGAAAAAATGTGGTGGAAATACTCGCAACAAGACAGTTTTCCCGACAAAATTGAAGCATTGAGACAGGCAGAGCCACTGCCCAAAACAAGTCGCCTTCACCAATTGTGCCCAACATTGGATGCCAATGGTATAATGCATCTGAGGGGGCAACTGGTGGATGTTGAAGTGCTGTGGGAGGATGCAAGAAGTCCACCCATTTTGGATTCAAGACATCCCTTTGTGCAACTGTTAATCGACCATTACCACTGTAGAGCGAGTCATCAGGGTCAGGAATTTGTGGTGAATAAACTCCGACAGCGATACTGGATTTTGAGACTTTGTTCTGCCATGCGAAGTGCTTGGAACCGGTGTCAGGAGTGTAAAAATCATCACGCATTACCAAGAGTTCCTGAAATGGGTTTGCTGCCTGAAGCAAGAGTGTGCGTTAGACAAAGACCATTTACTTGAACCGGTGTCGAATACTTTGGCCCTATGTACGTGACCATCAGATGTCGACACGAGAAAAAATAGTGTTTTGTTCACTTGTCTGACGACCAGGGCTGTCCATTTGGAGGTTGCTGGCGACCTCTCCACGGATTCATGTATTACGTCCATCAGAAGATTGATCGGTCGGCAAGGGTGCCCTCGCAAGATGCACTCAGATAATGGTACCAACTTCCACGGGGCCAATAATGAACTGAAGAAAGCTGTAATGGAATTGGATCAAGACAGGATAAACCAGGAATGTTTGTGCCATTCCATTGTGTGGCATTTTGGCCCTCCTTTATGCCCCCACATGGGAGGAGTTTGGAACGTCTCGTGCGGTCAGTAAAAAGGTCTTTGGAATACACTTTAAAAGTGCAATATCCCAGTTAAGATGTATTGCATACCTTGCTGGTGGAGGCCAAAAGTTCCATCAATAGATGTCCTCTTACTCATGTGTCTGGACCATTGCGATGATGAAGCTTTAACACCATCTCATTTTCTGCTTGGGTCAAGTAGTACCGCTGTACCTCCGGGGAAGTTTTCATCTCAGAAGTAAATCTTATGAAAAGTTGGAGAGTTGGCCCAAGTACTGGTGGACCAGTTTTGGCAATGCTGGATCTGAGAGTATTTACCTACTCTTACTAGAAGAACAAAGTGGAATAAATGGGTCGATGAACCAAGACTTGGAGATGTGGCTATCATTGTGGATGAGGAATTGCCGAGAAATCGTTGGATAAAGAGCAAAATTATTGGCCTACATCCTGACAAAGATGGAGTTATCCGTGTTGTCGGCGTGAGAACCTCATTTGGGACTTTCAGACGTCCGGTCTCTAAACTTTGTATTCTCGACATGCAAGGAAGCAATTAAGTGGATACACTGGGGGGAGTATGTTGCCATCAAGAACTATTAGCCATTAGATGCAAATTAGTTAGGGTTTTTGTTGCTGTTACCCAGAGCATGAACATATGCAAAGCACGTGCGCATCCATTGCGCATGCATGCATAGTGCAGCGCAAGTGCATTTATTTGAAATTGAAAAAAAGAAGGAAATGAAGCTTTAGTTGGAATTTATGGCTGAAAAGGAGTGGTGGACGTTATGTTCCAACTGTAATGGCGTATAAGTAATCGGTTTATTTATTTCAATTCAATTCAACTCAGTACCCTATGATCAGCATATAATGATGCCATTTGGTAGGGGGTAATCCCACATTTATCCCACATTTCTAATCCACATTAAATTTAAAACTCAACAAAAATAGTCAGTAATGTAGTTTGTTGTTTTTTAAAGTATTATCTTCTATCGGAATTAAAGTAAAAGTGAATTTACGAGTAACTAATGTGCCTGTCAAATTCGAAAATCAAGATACAGTCCTCTTTCAGTCGCCAGGAAATATTACACTTTATAACTTCACTAAAAGGATTTTACACAAGTGTTGGCCATTCTACTCAAGTCGGGCTGGTATTGCAATTCTTTATTAATGGACTCTAGAATTATTTTAATTAATTAATTGTAATTTTAATTTTGCCGGATAGTTTGTGCAACCGGCAATTGTCTCATGAAGAAGCGAGGATATCGTCAGGAACACAAGTCCATCCAATGGAAAAATTCGGTGGATCGAAGTTTATTTTTAATTTGAAATTTGTAAGTTTATTTTAATTGTAATTTTAATTGAGGCATGTTAATTTTGAGAGTGTGAATTGTTTATGCCAAATTTGATTCCAGTAGGTTGACTGGTTTATTTTGCTAGTTCATTGTATTTAGTTGACATATATTTGTAATTTTGGTGGATCAGTTTTAATTTGAAATTTTAAGGTTATTTTAATTGTAATCTTAATTGTGGCACGTTAACTTTGAGAGTGTGAAATGTTGATGCCGAATTTGATTCAAGTAGGTTGATTGGTTTATTTTGCTAGTTTATTGTATTTAGTTGAGACGTATATTTGTAATTTTCAAAAGGAGATTAAGCTAATTTTAATTTAAAGTTACTTGCTAAATTTAATAGTGTTGTTATACCACATTCTCGAAGTTAATTAGTAAGTTTGATGGTAAGTTGCAAAGGAAATTATCCAGTCGGGTAAAGCCAATGGGGTCTAGATGTACAGGACCAAAGATTAACAGATGCCCCACGTCCATAATAGGTTTATTCAATGAAAAATTCCGTGTCATATCAAACTGAAAACAATGATTAGATGACAATAAACTGTGATGGCAAAAATCAATCCAACCATCACCGACTTTAGACTTGAGAGAATTGGTCTTTAAAATTTGTTTTTCGCCCTTGATAAAATTTGTTTTTCGCCCTTGAACAATTGATGCCGAAAAAATTGTCAAAAAATTTCAACAAATTCATAAAACTGTTACAGTAGCTCGACAATTCCTAAAAATTTAATTTTTAAAATCAAACCTCCTGAATTCATACATCCAAAAATTCTTAATTACGTCGTTCAATGTTAATACTTTAATCAATTCTAAAAATTCATAAACTTCCGTTACACTTTCGAAACTACTTAATTATACACAAAGGTTCAAATACAAAATCATACCAACTCACATAGGCCAAGGCACTGTTTGTTCCGATCACTCGGCTCACCAGATCCAGCTGGAACACTGGCGAGATACCCATGTCCTTGAAACTTTCCAACTTAAAACAACACACCATCATAAGTAAACTCATTCCACTCCATGCTCAAACAATCAGCTCCCTTTTTAATTCCTTTCAATACACTGAATTAGTCATTCCAAATTCTTCATACTCTAAATTACTTCTTCTAAAATAAAGTCATTTCTTTCAATAAATCTCCACTAAATAGATAAAGCTTCACTAGTTACTTGGTTACGCTAATTAGCTTCAATCCTCTAAATTAGTTATTCTCCATCAATTTCTAACAATTAACTATTCAATAAAGAGACAGCTGGTTATCATGTGTGCAATATGCACAAAAAACCCCTAATGCAGATAATTACCTGATTCATTCAGTTGCTTTAGGTGATATCAACTAGATGACACTTCTTGCCCCGTCCACGGTCTATTCAAACAGTTAGCCTAACAATTGTTATCCTCCTTTAGGCAAAACCAGTTCATCGTACCGAGGGTTAAGTCCCCTCTTGATCTAAATCAATAATCACTTTCCATCTCTCAATTACTCCCCCAGTTTTTGCAGACCACTCTCAGCAACCACTTAATTGGCTTTCTGCTGTTGGCAATAAATATTCTCCCCACTCTCTGGAAGGGTCCTTTCGCCCCTCATCTTAATAAACGACAGATTTTCAATCGAAATTGACAACTGCAGCAATACAATCCCCACCCATCAATACACTTCAATAGAAAATTGAAACGATAATTGGTTAGAATTAAATTAATTCATTAATCAAGTCTCAATAACAACAAAAGGCATACTTGCCACGTTCCGGCCTCGTTTAAGGCATTCACTTCCAAAGAATTCGGTACAAGAATTACAGATTTCTATTCTTCCAATCATAATAGTCTTTCAAAATTCAATTCTTGTACAACACAAGCCTTCAACATACATAAACATGTCATGATTAAAACAATTCTGGCTCTCCAATTCTCGTTGGATTCCCCTTTGACTTACTTAGCAAATTACACAAATTTCACTTTACCTTCAAATTGGCTTTACCTGACTAGATGGTTTCCTTTGCAACTTACCATCAAACTTACTAATTAACTTCAGACTTGAACAACCAAGAATAATTCAGAATCAAGAATGCGGTATAACAACACCATTAAATTTAGCAAGTAACTTGAAATTAAAATTAGCTTAATCTCCTCTTGAAAATTACAAATATACGTCTCAACTAAATACAATGAACTAGCAAAATAAACCAATCAACCTACTGGAATCAAATTCGGCATCAATAATTCACACTCTCAAAATTAACGTGCCACAATTAAGATTACAATTAAAATAACCTTAAAATTTAAAATTAAAACTCCGATCTACCAAAATTACAAACATACATCTCAACTAAATACAATGAACTAGCAAAATAAACCAGTCAACCTACTGGAATCAAATTCGGCATAAACAAGCCACACTCTCAAAATTAATGTGCCACAATTAAAATTACAATTAAGATAAACTTAAAAATTTCAAAAATAAAATTTCAAATTAAAAATGAACTTCGATCCACCGAATTTCTCCATTGGATGGACTTGTGATCCTGACGATATCCTCGCTTCTTCACGAGACAATTGCAGGTTGCACAAACTCTATCCGGTGAAATTAAAATTACAATTAATTAATTAAAATTAATACTAGTCCATTAATTAAGAATTGCAATACCAGCCTGACTAGAATAGAATGGCCAACACTTGGTTAAGTCATACAATTAATAATAAATTTGGGCTACCTGGCAACATAGCAGTCCTGACCCACTCATCATTCCATGATCACAATAATTTCAAGAGGCCAAAATATCACTCCATGTTCCTATATAACAACACAACATCCAAAACAATTCAAAGCAAAACTCGAGTTACCAAATGAGGAGTCGCATTCCACTGGACGAATCTGTAACAAGGTATTACGAGCGAGGATACAAAATTAAAATTGAACAAATACAACCAAAAACCAATAAAACCTGTCATGGTCCACCATTTCCCCAATTTTGAATACCCAAGTTGCCAACCAGTTTCTTCCAACAACAGTTTGCCACCAAGCTAACGCAAAGGAGAATCCATAACCTACGGAAACAGGAACTTTTAGCAACCTTCCCCTACCGGACAAGGAATGAGCTTTCTAAAGTCACTGTCTAGTTACTATTCACTACCTGAGGCAAAAAATAATCCTCCTACTAACACTCCAGTGGCATGACCAGGAAGCCAGCACAAACGTATAGTCCACTGTCAATTAAATTCAGAAGCACTGTCAATTCCCTTCCTAGTGATGTTTTCAGATAAATTTCATAAGCTACTTACGATTAGACACATTCTTCCTGTTCTTAGAATCACGCCATTTAGATGACTTTCCCTTATTTCAATATCCATATCCTTGTCTACTCAAAGTTGCAGAAATAATAATTCCAAATTGCAAAACAAAACGTTTTTCTGCGAGAAAAGAGAGTATTTCACTACGACACAGTCCAGACAACAAAGAATAGCAGAATTTTAATCAAGTCCTTTTGCTGAAGCGCCTTTCTACTTCTAATTCCTATTGGCGCCTTCTTCAAACCAAATTCAAATTTCAAAAGTACTCTGAATTCCATAATTCGGCTATCACTTATTAATAAAATTAAAAACGTCAAACTAAACTTCAAAATTCAAACCAATTCAATTTCAAAATGTTGCATTACACAATTCAGTTATAACTCATTAATAAACTTTTCAAAACTTTTAGGATATTAATTACTGACTAGGATATCAATTACTGATTGACCAACTGAAATTATTTTTAGAAATTATATTGAAATTCCTAACAATATAATTGATGATGGAGGTCAACCACTAGACATTTCACTGGCATTTAAGCATGAAATTGCTTTCTGGTACTTAGATTATTTAACACTACATCAGGTGTTTCACTTACCCCATAACTCTCGAAGTGAGCTGAGTTCACGCACTCCTCCTTCTTCCCATCTGCAATTTCTGTTAACATCCATCACTTCAGCAATACCTTACAGGACCATTAAATGACCCTCCTCCACTTCCACACAGCCAATAGCAAAGCCAAAATTAGCCTAACATGCATGATCAGTGTGAGACATAAAATTTCAAACTGAACTTAAATAAGCAAAACTGCCTAAAACTTCCTAATCTACGTTGACCACCTCAACAAAACTATCTCTGTAACCAACGGTAAGCTAAGTCTTGTCCTTACTCTTGGTATTCAAATTAACCTTGCTTTCCAGTTGTTCATCATTATGAGTTTCTAATTCAATAATCATTCTTAAGAGCCGTATCTCAGACTATCTGATTTGTAATTGTTTGAAATGTCTCCATTACAGTAGAGCCTGATGATGATATCCGCTTAGGGTATCGAAACGTTGCTTGTCAATAAAAATAAAAATATCATTTTTATTACTACGGGTCTGTGCTTCAATTCATCATAAATAATTAAATTAGTAAAATTATTGAACAAAAATTTACTTGACAAGTGCAACCGTGGATTTGCTCTTTATCTGCTGGTCACCAAATTTCAGCCTTTTAACATTGTTTCTTTCCAATTGAGTTATACTTTTTTTCCATAAAATGCTATTATCTCAATAGCAACATTTGGCTTATCCGTCATTTCTGAATTAAGCCATCGAATTGCATGTGGAATGGAATTTAGAGTTTTTGAGTTTTTGGTAAGCAATTTGTATGTTTAACAAATGCTTAGATTAACAACTCTTCTACAAAATAAATCTTTGTAAATAGTGCCATGCAGTTTAGCATACTGTATGAATGCACATAACTATTCCATAAAGATAAACTGTTGCCAATTTGAACTCTTGCAGGCAGCACCATTCTGCCTAAGTGGGCACCTATCATCTTTTTTGAAAACATCGTGATTTCTGAATCAAGCTAGGTGAACTGCTCTGCAGTAATAAGCTTAATTTTAAGATTCATTTGTAACATATTGGGATTGTCCTTTAAGCCTCATGCAGGTCACTGCAAAATGTGGTACATTAAAAGGGCGAAACCATTGTGAATTATTCAGTTGCAAAGCTTCATTCTGTCAGTTGACCAATTGCAAAAATACCTTCTGAAAATTCACATTAGCAAAAAATACTGGTTGTGAAAATTCCAGATGTAAATTTTCCCATTGTAGAGAGTCCTTTGCGAGATCTCCCCCATTCAAAGTTCCATTTCAAAATTTCCTGCGAAAGTGCATTGAACCTTTGAATTTCCTTTACTTCTAAACAAGACCCAGGCCACCTACTGATAATCAGGTTTTCAAGATGCAACTTGATACGTGTAATTTGACCAAACCACAAATTAAATCAGATTTCTGGCTGCAATCAATGCATTTGAAGTTAGTTAAAATATATTTTTTAAAATTTATAATTGTAATTATATTGTCTTAAAATTGGAAAAATTTAAACATTTTTATTTTGTTTCCTGGGCTGTTTTCCAGACAGTGAAGCCCAAAGTTGCTTTTTTACCTCTCACAGTTTATCTTACGACATGTTGCATAAATAGGGTCCTAGCAGGAGTACAGAAATAATTGTTTATTTGCACTTCAGGTAAAAACATTTCATTCCATCAGTGTTGCATTTCATTGATTTAATTCTGATTTATTGTTTGGCTTTATGCAGGTCAAAGCTACCAGCTTTAGCACTTCTACCTCCTGGAGATGTTATTGCAGCCTTCATACATCTTTCCGATGGAGGACCTGAGTCTCTGGTACTGCTTCTACATAATTAAAGGGACAGTCTCACATTGAAACAAGTAATTTTGAAATGGTACACACTTACCAGATATAAATGTCTGTGGCAATAAAAATGACATCAAACCTAGAATTATTATAGAAATCACGATGTTTGTAAAAGACACATCATGCGCCATTTTGTACTACTTCAGCAAGCATTAATATGTTGGTGCATCCTCTAAGATGTTTATCTGTGGGCTAATTTGGCTTCACATGTTCTCAATGCAAAATTACAATGTATTTTTCGTCTTTAACAAGTAGTAACGTATATAGGGATTTTCACACGTTTTTGCCCAGCAACATTATTAGAAATGAAAAATAAAGAGTGGTAACATGCTGAAATTGTTTTTGCAAACTTGTTTTCATGACTGAAATAAAAAAACAAGATATTTTAAATTGTGTTTAAAATTATGTTATTATCAAAGGGGGGTACCATCCTATAGCCGCAGCACTAGAAACATAGGTGATCATTAAAAGACGCTATAGTGCTGGCAATGGAGGAAACTATAATGCTAATGCAATAAGTTAAAAAAATATTGGGAGAAATAGTTATCCTTGCTGGTATCATTGGCTCCATAACTAGCCCTGTCAATCAAATAGGTGGGTGGGTCACACAGTCATCACTTGACAAATAATGTTTGTGTGGGTGTGTCCTGTCACCAAATGTTGATGATGAGGTGGGTGAGTCCATGTACAAATCTATGGTTGGAAGGTAAAAATGCATGCTATTCCAGTGTCATTGTGGCTTTCTATTGTCTAAGATAGCAGCTTTCAATAGCATCCCACGACACCAGCGCCAGTGGTAAGTCTTGGTGATCAGCCACCAAATGTGGCTGTCGCATGTTTCAATGTCTTTGGTTATTATATTTAAGTTATTAATTTTTTTCAAATAACTTCAACCTACATCATTGCTGTATTATAATATTCGGAATTAAATATTTGCCATTTCTTTAACAATTCAGGCTTGTTTATTTAAATTTTTTGTAATTATTTATGTGTGTTTATGAAATATTAGTAAATTAAAAATGCTGCATTATACAATGGATACAGGAGGGTATCTATATGAACCCAGGGGTGCAGGGGTGTATAAAAATAATACATCATATTAGTTATGGTGTAGCATAGTATGTAATGCATTTCTATTTCAAGGCTTGCAGTGTATTACACTTTCAGAACGTTTGCACACCATTTGTGTAGATCAAGATGTTTTGCAGGTTCAAAAGTTAAACATTTCTGCCTACACACGACGACCTATAATATACCCCCCACCAACAGGTAACATACTTGATATCTCAAAGTATATATAGCAAAATTGATAATTACAGAATTTTCAGGTTATACAGGTTGGCTGCATATCGGCTATTCACCCTGTGGGTGTACAATCACTTAGGTAGAGGTGTACGGCATCCAATACCTTCCTGTGTAGTTTCCCCCATTAGAAATCACTACCCTGAGACAGATGGAAATCATCAGGGCTTTACTAATTAATGCTGATACTGGTAGTAGAAGTCGTAGGTTGAAGGAGTGTGGAAAAAAAGTAAGCCAAACTATGTGTGAATTATTCAGTGGCCTCATATTAAGAAGAGGGATTTTCACGTATTTCGCATCTATCGATGGTTTTGTCAGATGTTCCAAATTTGTGTTTTGGATGATTTTTCTCCAGTTTCACGTCTGTGTCGAATTACAGTATACATGGTTGGGGAAGCTGCATCCGTATCTGATGATGATGATTCTGTTTTAGGGGGCGCTGTTAGTCTTTGAGGTGAACAGACTTGTTTTTTTGGAGCTCCTGCTTTTTTATGACCTTCATCAAACTTCAACAATGGAGATGTTTATTTGGCGTGTTAAAGTCGGGCTTTTTTATGGTGGTAGATCTGGAACTGGGAAACTTCATTCCACTAATTGCAACATGAATTTTCCAAGGAATATTTTTTTGGGTTTACTGAAAATCATTTTATTAGTGCTTCTAATTGTTGGAAATGTGGAAACAAACCCAGGTCCATTTTCTAAAGACACACAAAAGAACAATACAAATTCTCCAAATTCCACTGAGAAATCAATGGCTGCATTAACAAGGTCAGACCTTCGTGACTTATTCTCTGAATTACTGAAATCTGAGATGCCAGTGCTACTAAAACCTCTGAGTGATAAACTTTCGGGAATTGATAGTGATATTTCACTGTTAGCTACAGAAATAAATGAAATAAAATCTGAAAATAGCTCACTCAAGAACGAAATTTGTCAACTAAAAACAAAGCTCACTGACCTTGAAGACAGATCACGAAGAGAAAATCTTATTTTCTATGGACTTAACTTTGATGCAGAAACGAATTTAAGTGTTAAATTTGAAGAATTTATCAAATCAAACATGAATTTGGAAATTAGTATAACAGGAAGAACTCATTTTCTCCGCAAGTTTAATAACAAATGCAAACCAATAATAACAAAAATTGCTGATGACACAAAGAGGTTTGAAATTTTAAAAAATCGTTCTCTATTGAAAGGGACAAACATTTGGATTGAAGAAGACTTCTCACGTGAAGCAATGGCTATAAGGAAGAAACTCGATTACCTTCGTAAAGAGGCAAGAATTAAAGGCGACTTTGCAAGAATATATTACAATAAATTAAAAATTAATGATAAATTTTACTCAGTTGATGACTTTGAAGATCCACCAGTAATTATCACAAAGAGCAAGCAGAATATGAAGATCGACAACAAAAAACAGCAACAAGATAAGGAGGTCTCACAAAATGATTCCACTTTATCAGAATCTGATTGCTCACAAACGAACAATGAAAGTTCTACACCTTCAAAGATACAAGCATCAGCTGTAACTGGAGCAATATCCAAATACTTCACACCAGATAAAATCGGCGAAAACCGAATGTTGCGTACCAGAGCACGAGTGACATCGAAGATGGCAGGCAATCCGACCAAACAAAAATCTACTGCTCAAACCAAAAGTGCTCCAAATAAATCACAGCCAGCAAAGAAAAAATGAAGCTCAACATATGTGGAACCTTCTCACTTTCAAAGAATAACTGGTGACAAACAAGATTGCCTTCTGAAATACGAACGCAATTTAATGTTCTGGAACTGCGAAGGTCTTACCAGAAACTTTAATTTACTATCAGACTTTATGAATAACTATGAAATTTTATTTTTCACTGAAACTTGGGCAGAATTTAAAAGCCCTATGGATAGGTATAAAAATTTTGTAATAATAGAGCAAACAGCCACTAGATCATTTAAAAAAGGGCGTGCTAAGGTAGGATGGATCTGCTTAATTAAAGACTATAGTGTATACAATTTTAAAACAAGATAACTTAATGCTATTACTTAGAATTGATAATTTTTATTATCATTTAAACTCACACAACAAGCAAAGTTTATTAATACTATTTCTGTATTTACCTCCAGATCCATGTTTTGATAAACTTTTAAACACTTATATTACGGAAATGTATGATCATAAACTAGAGAATGAATATGTATTGATAATAGAAGATTTGAATTTACACATGGGACAGGAACTATCATTAACAGAATTGGGTCTAGAGGAACTGTGTACGAACCCTGCTATAAATGAGCAACGATGCTCAAAAGATAACTCCATTGACAAACGAGGCAAGCAATTAATTAAATTGGCAGAGGAACTAAATTTGATCCCTCTTAATGGCAGCACATCTAGAGATGCACTAGGTGAATTTACTTATGTGAGAAAAAATGCAAATACAGTTATTGACTGGATACTTGCTGATATAGTTACGATCAATGAACTTATTAACAATTTTGAAATTATACCAATGATTGAGAGTACTCATAATATCTTGAAACTCACATGTAAATCCACACAAAAATTAGTCTTCTTTAAACATTTTTTGCCTGAAAAAATAATTTGGAAAGATGAAGCTAAAGATATTTTTATGAACAGCTTAGATAATTTAAGATTTAACCTTAATAGTACAACTCAGGAGCTAGTGGAAGAATTGCTGAGTAAGTTTAGACAAATAGGCAAAGATTTGAACTTAATTAAAAAGGCTAAACTTCTATCATATGTAGGAAACTCAAATAAAGAATGGTGGGATAAATGCTGCCAAGAAGAAAAAAATAAAGTTAAAAAATTATTGAAAGCATTTCAAAAATCTAATACTCATGAAGACAGATTCACTTACTGCCAAGCAAGAAAAAATTATACTCTTTGTTAACAACGCTAAAGCTCAGTTTTACAAAAAACAGAATATGATTATAGGAGAAACCAAAAGCTCTAAAGAATTCTGGGCTTATATCAACAGATTTAAAAAAAAGAAAAATAATTTAAACCCAATACAGATGAACATTTGGTCTGAACACTTTATAAAGCTACTAGCAATGACCACAGACTGCCAAATTACTCCAAAATTTAATAATAATTTTTCAGATACAATTTTAGACTGCCCAATCTCAAAAACAGAAATTTTAATACATTGAGAGATTTAAAATCAAATAAAGCAGCAGGGCCAGATGGAATCCCAAATGAATTCTATAAGAATATATCTCCTAATATTTTGGATTTATTACATGTGATTTTTAACCGAATATCAAATATGAAAGAATATCCAACGGGCTAAATGTTTGGCACATTGATAACAATTTACAAAAAAGGCGATAAACTGAATCCAAACAATTACCACCCAATCACTTTATTTAACTCTATTGCAAAGATTTTCTCTACAATTCTGGCAAACAGACTACAAAAATGGCAATCTGTAAAGAACATCTTACCTGAAGAACAAGCAGGTTTCCGTAAAGGTAGATCAAGCGCAGATCAAATCTTTATCCTTGACACCATTCTTACAAATCAAGTAAAAGTCAGAAGAAAGAAAATTTTTGCAGTTTTCATTGATTTATCAGCAGCCTTCGATTCTGTAGATCATAATATTTTATGGAACAGATTGTTAGAACAAGGCATTAGTAATAGTTTTGTCAATCTATTTAAAAAAGCATATGAAAATGCAAAAATTAAGATAAGTGTTAATGGAAAGCAATCCACCATGATTAAAATAAAGAAAGGGGTGCTGCAAGGGGAGCCTTTAAGTCCAGGGCTCTTTAATTCGTATCTGTTTGATATAACTGAAATATTAAGGAAAGGAAACCTCCCAGCAATTAGAATTGGAGACACAGAAGTTGATATGCTTCTCTATGCTGACGACATTGTCATGCTAGCAGATACACGTTTTGATCTTCAAAAGAAAATAAATATTCTGCAAAACTATTTTAACAACTTAAAATTAAACCTTAACACTGATAAAACCAGACTTGTTGTCTTCAGAAATGGAGGTAAACTTTCAAAAAAGATAGATGGTTTTACAATGGTAAAGAATTAAAAGTGGCTAATAGCTACACCTATTTAGTTGTATGCTTTCAAGCAGTAGCTCTGCTGAAAAATGCAGAAAAGGTATTTAAAAGTAAAGCCAAATTAGCAATAGCAAGTCTCTGGAAACCCCTAATAGGACTAAAATTTCAAGCTTTATCATCACAACTAAAACTCTTTAATGCCCTGGTTACTTCAACATTATTCTATGCAACATCTACATGGATTAATATTTCTAACAGCAATATTGATACTGTTCAAAATCAATTTTTGAAAAGATTATTTCAACTAAAAAGGGAAACACCTGGATGTAGTATAAGAAGAGAATTAAATATAGACTCTTTAAAAGTTAAAGCATTAAATGAATTATTGAATTTTTGGCAAAGAATCTTGGCTGCGAGTGATGACTCATTACTTACGTCATTAGACAAGCATATCTGACCCTAAACAGGGATGCAGAAAAACCTAAGAATTTTTCTAATTGGGTAATCACACTCAAAACAATATTGAATAAACTTGGCTACTCATTTGTCTGGTACGAACAATCACCCGAAATGGTCTCTAGATACAAAAATGAATTGATCAAAAGACTAAAAGATCAAATTGCTCAAAAAGATAATGCTAAAATTAATACCTCTACTAGATTTCCCTTCTATAAATCCCAACTAGTATTTACTGCAAATTCACCTCTTCTTAATAAAAATGTGCCGTTTCATGTTTTTAGAATGATAGCACAACTTAGAGTAAATTTGGAATTATATAAAATTAATAATATTAAACTAACCCCTTTTGGTCTGCAGACTTGCAGTCTCTGTGGTATAATACCAGAAAGATCTGAGGATATATTTCATTTATGGTTGCATTGTCCATGCTACCAGCATTTAAGAAACTCAGATGAATTTAAAAGTCTTGCTCTGCTACAGAACAAGGATCAAATTCTATTATTTCTCTCCACAATTACCTTTCCAAAAGCAAATACATTTTGTAAGGTTCTTACAGTTTCTGAAAACCCGAGAAAGACTCCTGTTTATTTGTGATTAACCAGTTATAACATAGTGAACAGTTATTACTTTCTTTGTATCAGTGAAATTTCATTTGTATTTTTGCTGACTTATACAGCGCTACTCCCTTGTCATATTGCAATAGCAGCGACAATAAAATATCTATCTATCTACTAATTAATGCTAAGGTACCCAACTGCTATGTAAATCAATTTAATTTACCCTATTTATATACAAAAGTACTAGAAAGAAAATTATTAATTATTAATAGCTTTCCAGAATAGGCATAATTATCTAATTTTAATGGCACAATGGCATAACTATCTAATTTTTACAAATTGGCATATTTATAACTTCTGAATTGAGCCATTGATATATATTTCAGAAAATTTTTGTTAACTGTTGAAAACATTGTAATAGTCAAGTAAAAAAAATGAACGCCATCTAGATCATTTAAAATTACACATTTGCAGTAATTTAACTTTCGTCTAATTGATGTTATTTAGGTCAACTAAGGGCCAGTTGCACCATGCCTGGTTAAAATTGCCAGTTGTGGAATCTTCATTTAAAAAATAAACCGAGCTCATTTTAACTTGGGTTGCACCAAGTTTGTTAGTTAAAATTAAGGGCAGTTTCCATAAACCTAAATTACAAATATATAGATAGG
>JAQIXP010001434.1:0-18472 GCA_034700285.1 Proteroiulus fuscus | reverse complement strand
TCAAAACAAAAGTGCAACTATTTTAAAAACCTAATCTAATGGAACCTAATCTAATAGAACCTAATCTAACCTATGTTGAACAGTAATGCAATTATTGTCAACCCATGTATTGTCCATATAGGGTATGTGGTTGGGTGGGGCGAAATAGCATAAGACATTATTGTCAACCCCTGTATTGTCTATACAGGGTATGTGGTTGGGTGGTGCAAAATAGTATAGGACATTATTGTCAACCCATGTATTGTCCATATAGAGTATGTGGTTGGGTGGGGCGAAATAGTATAGGACATTATTGTCAACCCATGTATTGTCCATATAGGGTATGTGGTTGGGTGGGGTGAAAGAGTAGATGATATTATTCTCAACCCGATTTGGACATGAATAGCAACCCAATTTGGACATTAATGTTAACCCAAATAGATTAGTGATAAGATGACCTTACCACCTAGACTAACATAAATAACACAACCTAACCTAACCCAAACCTAACCCCACCGACAACACACTCACCCAACCAACTACACACACACCTAACACTCCACACGCACCCGACACTCAACACACGCAGCCGACACTGAACAACCAACACATGCAGCCGACACTCAACAACCAACACATGCACCCGACACTCAACAAACAACACACGCACACCACACTCAACAACCAACACACAGCCGACACTCCACAACCAACACACCCGACACTCAACAAACAACACATGCACCCGATACTCAACAAACAACACACGCACCCGACACTCAACAAACAACACACGCACCCAACACTCAACAACCAACACACGCACCCGACACTCAACAAACAACACACACCCGACACTCAACAACCAACCCACACACCCAACACTCAACAAACAACACATACACCCAACATACAACAAACAACACACACACCCCACACTTAACACAATCATACACGCACCCGACACTCAACACACACAGCCGACACTCAACACACACACCCGACACTCAACAACCAACACACGCACCCGACACTCAACAAACAACACACACCTGACACTCAACAAACCACACACACACACACACTCATTCAAACTCAATAAAGAAGTAAAAATAACTATACACTTAAACCCCCATTTGATATCCTCCTATCTCTGTTATAATCCATATATCTCAGTTCTAATACATTTTCATTTTTTCTCTCTTAGGCTAAGCGCAAATCATGCAGTTTTTGTGAGAATTGCAGGCTTTGTATCCCCAGCAACAAATTCTCATGTCACTTCCGTGGCATGACGTCATTACGAGGGATTAAAGAAGTGTGTGTTGCATGCAACATGCAGCAGAAATTAGTGGACATGTAGTGGACATTTTACATGCAACACATGCTTAGCTATCGTTGCATGATTTGCTGTCTTTTTCATGGACACGCTAATGATGCCTGCAACGTGATGTTTGTGCAACGCTTGTTGCTTGCAATTTTAACATGCAAACTGCATGATTTGCGCCCGGCCTTATAAGTCAAAATCTGTCATTAAATAAATTGAAAATTCCGCTATATATAATTCTTAATTAGTCAAATATGTTCCAAACATCGGGACTAGAGAAGCACGTCCACCTACAAACATACTTACTCAAGTTATAAGTACCTACCAACCAACGGTTAACCCTTTCACGCACTTGCTGCGTACGTACTGCCTGTGCCAATTATTGTCATCCTGGGCACTCAGATATTTGCCCAATTAATCTCCCTGAAAAAAAACTAATTAATTTTAGCTACAATGAAATTAATAAAGAAATGTGGACTACTGAAATACTACATTTTATACAGTTTTAGCAACTTTGTCTGGTGCTTTACATAAGAACAAATACCTGATTCCAACATTTGCAATCATCGGACACATTAATACTTTAGAAATGCAGGCCCAAATACCCCTTGACTGGCTCTAAATTCCAATGTACCGGTGATGCGCGCGCGCGCACACACACACATTCACCTAGCTTGACAGCAACATTATTCCCCATTTTTCAAAATTCACGAGTTTTAATATATTTACATTTGGGCCAAATAATTTGCATAAAAAGTAATGATATTCATAAACGATTATTTTCTGTTTTCTATTCTATTTATTCGACTCCAGGGCTTCCTCGAGTAGGCATTATAAGCTCAGCGGTTTCTATGGTTGCCTGTAGGCAAACTCGACGATGGTTTAACCGATGGCCATGCCTTCTGACGATTTTGTTACGACTGCTGCATGGCCTTTGTTTGCGGCAAAATGCAATGCCCGAAATTGTGACGAGCAAACGATAAATACTCAATGAACTGAATGACGACACTTATTTATGAGAAAAAGATAGGATACCATTAGTTATGCATACATTTACTTTTAATTTTAGAAATATTGCAGTGACCAAGACGTCTATTCTCTTTGCAACACTTTTAGAAAGGCCTCTTAATGCACGTGACCATCGCCTATGCCATTATTGGAATTAATATTGCAATTGTTAGAAAAATACTTTTGGTTTCTTAAATAATAAGTACCGTATTATATAAAAATATAATACAAGGAATTGTATGCTCCAGTCATACCTTTCCACCCTGTGGACGTCCAGAATTTCTTCATATCTCTGTTTCTGAAAACACTATTTTTAAATTATGCTGCCACAGTTGACCATTCTTTGCCCTTGCTTGCTTCGCAATGACCATCGAATAACAATCGATTCACCATAGAATGAGCATTGATGATGTGGGCAAAATTTCTTCAATAACCAAAATATACATGACGTAATAAATTAGGATTCAACTATTTTACAAATGCAAAACTCAAGTTGTAGCCAAAAAACAGAGCGTCGAGGCTCCCCCTACTTACAACTGCAGAATTGCTTGGCCTATATACATGCAATGGGCGGCTGCTGAGGATATCTATTGTGGATTCTCTAATAGATGCTTCGGCAGGCCTTTAGTATATGATCCACGATTCTTGGATGAGTTACTTAGGATGAGAGCTGCTGCTTATCTCACAAATATTTAGTGTCTACAGGAAATATAAGGAGGAAACGTAAATCATCAGGTCGGCAAAATATAAAATTAAAAATTGATTAATCAAAAAACGTTATAACTACTTAGACTTTTCAGATTGTGAAACTTTAATTTAAACTTGTCTTTTGCTCGATGCATTGTTCTTCTGATCTAAATCAATCTTTTTGCCTACAATGCGGTTAACTGTGCCAGAGACGATCGTAAATTCCAAAACTGGTGGATAAATGATCGTCGCCCTTCTCGATTTACTCCGGTCTTACCAGTTAGGCTACTCATATCCGTTGTTTACATTCAATGTGATTTTGGCTTCCTTTTGGGTATAGCCATCAACATCATTTCCTAATAAAAACGTATAGCAAATCATTGATTGAAATTACCATAAAGGCTTTTTCTAGGTTTTATCGTTAAGATACAAGTGATAATCGATGGAGTATTCCCGATCGACAGGGGATCCTAGAGTGTTAAAGGACAGCTTGATTCCTATATTCCTATCACCAGTCTATTTTATTTCAAATAAAAAAAATTACAATGAAGATTCAAGAAGATTTGAAGGTTTGTGCAATTTTTCGGCTCTAACACCAATTTCTTGATTACACAACATTAACCTCAACTGACCTTATCACTCTTAAGAAGTGCAGTGAACTAAGACGCCCTTGAAATTTTTCTCCCTCTTAATCAGTGAAGTGTTTTTCAATTCGTCCTCTAAATGTGTCACGTTTATCATTAACTGCAAATGTCGAGCGCAGATGTTGGCACGCCCGTACTCATCTGACACAGATGTTGGCACGTCCGTACTCATCTAACCATTCTTTGATGCAATATCTCTCGGAAAACTCTTGTGTGGCAGGGGTTTCGGAGTTACCTTTCACGATGTATAAATCAGCACTAATTTTATGAATAATAAAGAACATAATTATTGACATGTCACAAAATACAAATGTTGCCAAAATATAAATTAAGAGAAAAGTTTAATGACATAGTCGTAGCAATAAACTCATTGTCTCTTGAGGCAGACCCAATTTAACGGTGAATTCATCAAAATCATCAAATTTAAATGTGCCATCAATAGCTGTTTAGGAATAGATGTTTTTTTTTCACCTTAAGGCCAACTTTACCGTTATGACCATTGTGAGTGAAGGATCTAAAACACTAAATCTGTACACTGTAAAAGAAAAGTTGCACTTGTCTACATTTCTCTTCTGAACAAATTAATCAAGCTTAACAAGGACCAAGTACTTTGGTTTAATCAAACTATTTATATCGCGTTTTATGGGGCATTAACAACAGTTTGCAAGCATTAAAATGTGAGTTAGTTTCAAGCTAAGACTCGCGGTGGCATTCACATCCCATTTAACAGCGAATCAAGATGAATTAGAACAGTAAAAGTGCTGTTAACAAACTTCCAAATGCGAACCACATCGACTTCCTTATGCTTGGCCATCTACACAAAATTAAAATTACTATTTTCAGTTTCAATCAATACATTTTCACTTATATCCTTATTAATCAGGTGTAACAAATCTTGCTTTGTTAACAATGTCTTGGAGATTGTATGGATATGAATTATCATAAACGTCATCTACCTTGAACGAATAGGTACGAATCAGTTAGGAACATTAATGTCAAAATATCTTTACTATCTGCTCACTAATATCTTAAGAGGCCCACTGCTCAGCGCCTGTGATTGGAATGATCGTGGGCACCTGCTTCATGCTGTGCCACCTAAAACAGAACTCGTTCAATAGTTCAATGAAAGTTTGTTGCAAGAAATTCCCCGTTTGGACCAAAATATTTATCTAGCAGATATTCAACAAAATTTTCTGTACGAATGTTTACAATTCTATAATGTCATATTGAAACATTTTAAAATGAGGTTAAAAATGCACAAATTACCAAATAAACGTCTTACTTTTAATCTATTTATAGATGAATAAAAGTTATCGACGGTTACATTAAACTTACCCAATCTCGGCAACGAGTTGGTAGAAAACGAAGTTTTGCTAGTTACAAGGATTGCTGAAAATACGCAAACAAATATTTATGCTAAAGTTGCCTATCAAACACCTTGGTTAACTTGTTCGTATTTACAAAGTCTTCAAAAATATAAATAAGCATATGTGTCATTGTGAAGGCTGTCAATAAAATTAGATAAATTTCTGTTCACATTTACAATATAAAGTGAACTTGAGTCTTCCTTAAATAACAAATTAACATACAGTCATCACCTGTCAATTACAGCCAATCGGATTACAGTTGTCAATCAACTGTCTTTACCACAGGTTAAGATAAGATTTTCGTGCTTTCCAACATGCCCAATATTTCCTAGCACTTTTAAAACAACAATCTTTAAAGAAATAATCCCACATTTCACCTGAATAGGTTATTATTAACGTCCTTATACATGTTATTTAAGGCTCACTTACTCCATCTTCTTTGGCATCATCTTGTGGCTTGCACGTCTAACACCTTCTCAATGGCTTATCTGTTTTTGCTATCGGACTGGTGACAACAACATCCATAGACCAAGGAGCAAACTGCCAACAAAACTGTATTAGATGGGACTTTGGGTTCAATTAATGGCTGTACAAATAAAATATTTCTTCAAAAATCCAATGCTAAATACTAACCAAATAGTGCAACATTAATAACTTACTGTGATTATGGCTCCCACAGTTGCTCTGGCATTGAAAGCCCACAGTTTGTATTTCTGCTTGGAGTTAACTTTTACCGAGCTTTTCTGAAGTTAAAGAACTTGTTTTCATGCTTTTCCAAAATAGAATAAATAATATTTTCATCTCATAATTTTCCAGTCTCACGACCTCCTTACTACACATCTATTTTGCTGTGCAATGCTCATTGTATTCACTTAAACAGACAAGCACCATGGTGTCACTGTTGGACATTATTTCAAAAAACTCCTCATATTCCCAAATGGTCAGGCCTCTTTGTTAGCGATATAGTTCACCATATCTGCAAGACACAAGTGTATAATTACTAACTCAACTTCTACAAATTTACCTTACCTCCTCTATCTGGGATTGTGATTAACAGATTAATGCTCCTCAAAATGAAACACAGTTTGACCCTTCTATCGGTATTTTAATTTATACCAGATGACAACGATGTTTTACACACAGGCGCGTCATCCATACAAGATGTTTGCAGCCACATTTGCAAACATTTTTTGTACATAGCAACAGATGATGACTTAGGTTTAAGGAATTTGTTGCTTAGGGATTGTTTAAAAGCATATAATAATGGTACTTACTTTGGTATGACACCTTTATTGACAACATCATTATTATATGTAGATATACAGTTACCATTAGTACATGTACTTACCATAAATCTTCTAAAAAACGCCCATCCCGAGTTTTAGCCCAGTCTCCATATTTCGCCCAAACAAATTTCAAAAAATGTGAAAAGATAGCCCACTTTGAAATTTAGCCCATCCTCCATATTTTGCCCATCCTGAAATGATTTCCTACCTTGAAATCTCGCCCATTTTCCAATGGTGCTTTCCCTTAGAGCTTATAGTTCAAGTTTCTTTTGATGTTCTTGTATAAAAATGCATTTTGATAATTAAAAATAGGGTAAATTAATGTGATATTCTTTTAATTTTAAATTAACACCCAGCTGAATTCTTTGAAATTACAAATAAATGCCCATCCCTAATTTACGCCCATCTCCATATTACGCCCACCTATGATAGCAAAAAAAGAAAAGATCGCCCAGTTCATTTCTAGAAGATTTACGGTACTACCAGTTTTTAATTTTTAAAAGGGATGAATGTCATGACGCATTGCATTGCTATTATATCTAGGTAGAGAGAAAATGACAACATTATAAAAAACCCATCTAATACTTATTATAAATTACATTATACCTATAATTACAACATATTGTACCATGTAACAGCGTATAGAATCTTATAGATGATCTTTACTCATTGTAAACTACATAACTGTGTTGATAAGCATTTTTTATTTGTGTTACATAAACACACTTACAACTAGACGGGCAACACTGGCCGAATAAAGAGCATCCGCTTTTGGTAGTTTTTGGTAATAAGCATGTTAAGCAATCACATTCCTGACATTAGTAAATTAATTTATGGTAATTTATTCAAAATCCATCATGCTTCTTACGCCTATATATACACGTTTTTTGTACTCTATTAAGCATTTCATTGGCAATTTTACTTATAAGATGGTCTGCTACGATCTACAATTACTACAATCTCCAGTTAAGTTTTTACCTAATTTGTGCATTTTTTGACTTGTTATTGATACAAACTGATGGTTTAAGTACAGTTTAAAGTTTAATGTAGTTTTATTAAAAATACCGATTCAAATGTTGATGAGATAGTAATATATCTCAACTTCTTTTTTCATTTCATTTATACCATATAACATTTCTTTACTTTTCAGTGAGTAAAAAAACAAAAGCAGAAGGCATCTCTGCCAGCATCCAAACCCAAGGGAAAAAACAAACCTGTGACCCCTAGTAAGTTGACATATTCCTGACAGTTATCATGCCTAACTTTCTCATAAATATATAACTTGCACTAAAATCAAGTAATTATTTTGCACAGTGTTCATATTCCAGTGAACTTAGAGCAACGTAAAAGTCACGCAATTTACGTGACTTCAGAAAGTAGTGGAGAAGACATTGATGGCCATATCTATGATATCTCCACAATACCAGATAACCAGGACCAAGGAGACGAAGGTAATCTAACAAAAGTGTATGCTAATTAATTACAACTCAGTCACATTACTTATGCCCATTTTATAATTAATATTATTATTTTTATTAGTGAGTGAAAAGAGCACAACAACTAAAGGCAGCTCTGCCTCCATACAAACCCATGGGGGGAAAACAAAACATGTAACCACTAGTAAGTTGACCCATATTCAAATATTTTGCACAATAATCACTACTCATGACATGTTCATATTACAGTGAACTTAAAGCCACCTATTACTGAGCCAATGGATGTGACTTCTGAAAACAGTGGAGATGACATTGATGGGCATATCTCCGACAACTGCAGTATACCAAATAGCCAGGAACAAAGAGATGAAGGTAATCTGACAATAGTTCTACATTTGTATGTGTCCCAGATGCTTATGAATGATTTACTATTAAAATATCTATCACATTATTAACATTGTTATACTATAGACATAATGTAAACATGAGCATATGCTTGTCACAGCTTGTTATCTTATTTTGAATTCAACAGTGTAATACTTTCACTTATTCTTATACATATTCTCCCTATATTTAGCTGTTAATGTCAGCACTGATTCTGATTTCGAATTTGATGCACTCTTACATCAGTCTGCAGGACCAAGTCATTAAAACAATTTACGGGGTACTAAGAGGCCACGTGCTGCTGTCTTACAGAGACGACGCTGCAATGTGCTGGCCGAACTGTGCAAGATAAATTCATCGAAATCATCCGACCCAGGTACTTCCAAAGGATTCAGTACTGAAGATGATGATTTGTCACCGGATAATGCTAATGTGGAGGATAGGCCTCTTACCCAGGCTGACAAGCATGACTCCGATATTGAATACAATTACAAACGGTCTAAAACCATTCTCAAAGAAGATAGTGCTGGATCCAATAGTGCTATGGATAGTGATCAAGAATTAATGACTTATACTAAATGCCCTGATCTAAGCAAACAGTTAAGTAAAATATTCGAATCTAATAACATGTGTTTAAAACTCATCCACCAGTTGGTGAACGTGCATAAGTTAAGGACCTGTGGAGACGTAATCGTCCTACATGATGACATTGGCCGAGACCATTTTGATATATATTGGGATCCTGTGGTCGGAACGTGCATCACGCAAAATGTGGTTAAACCCATCTCGATTCAGGAGTTTACTGAGAGTAAGTCAATAATCCTGTATTGCAATTAACCACACGTTCTTTGGTGTTTTTTTTTTTACTTATTGGATAAACATGATGACTTGAGCTTACCTAATTTTTTTTTTTTTAAATAATTATTTTCAACAGAAAGAGATCCTATAAAGCTGGATATGGGCAATAGCCACATGAATAAGATATTTGGTGGCTATATCAGAGCTAAAGATTTTATATCTATTACCGGTGAATCTTCTGTTGGCAAATCTCACTTTCTCTTACGCTTGGCATGCCGTGCGATACAGCGAAACGTAATTGTACATTACATTGACTCGGAAAATAAACTATCGCCAGGACGAGTCTTAGACTTGATGACAGGTCTGAAATTTTAACATTCCAATCTATTAAAATACTTACTACATTCCAGTTTAAAAATGAAATCATGGACGGCATTCTTGTAGTGTCTATTGAGGCGGTTTTTGACAAGTGACAAATTCTGCTAATAGAGGGCGCCAGATGGCATGCGAGGTTAACTGTTAATCAAGACTCGTTGTTTGGGGCACTCGGAGCGAGAAGCTCCAAGGGTGAACTACTTATGCCCTCTCAAGATTGTTAACACTGTGGACCAAGTTACGGAACAAAAAAAAGAGTAAAAGTTCAATATGTTTAATTAACATGAGTTCATGTTTTGAAGTCGAGATGACAAGTCGAAGGCAAACAATTTTTGGAAACGAATCTACTTGGGGAAAAGAACTCAAATAAGTAAAATCTGACAAAGGAAAAAAAGAAATTTTGTGCTTTTGATAGTTTGCCTCGTGGGTGGCAGAAACAGGATCCATCTTGAAATGCATAATGAATTTGATTTAGAGTTCCGAATCCATGAACTGAAATTACTCCAATTCGGAATGAACGTAGAAAAGTTAAAGAAATCGGTTTTTGTGAATGTGGTATTCTTGATCGGTCGACTTCACAGGAGTGTAACCTTGAACAAGCAAAGTGAACTCTTCACAAGAAACTGTTGGATCGGGTGATATGAACTTAACGAATTAATTTATTTAAATTACCAAGATATATATTTACACTTAAAAATTTATTTATACAGAGAGTTTATATTTTTTTGATACATCAGATTTGATTGTAAATTCAGATATCAAAGCATAGTGAAGGTCGAGAGTGTAGTAATCGATTTGCAAATCAAGAGTTAGGTTAATAATTGCTTGACTGTATTAAGATCTGTTGAATGGTCGAGTGTCATTGAATACTAATTTATTTGCTAAACCAAAAGTTGGAAGGTGTTAAATAAAAGAAAAGTCTTAATTAGAATTTGAGTTTGGTTTCGAGTTTCAAGTTTTCAATTTTGGGACACTATATGTTTTGGTTGATCCCGGAGCATATTCTGTCCGACCTTGCAAAAACCAGTTGTCAATTGCAACAAATGTGAGTGTTTATGATTTTGGCAATTCAGGACCTTACAAGTGGTCCATCGAGCATTTCAAGATCATTAAATGTTTTTCAAATTCAAAACAATTTCGAAAGACTAAATTGTGGCATTTGATTTCAAGTTCTCTTGAGTGCAGGGAATTTAGCTAGATTAATAAACAAATTAGTAGTTATAGGTTCCTTAAAGAGCTCAGCTGTGCAGGATATTAAGGTGAATTCCACTACCTTTGGTTTTGCATTTCTTTTAGGTCACTTAGGCGAATTTACCAAGCCGGAGCCCTTAGTTACATCTCATTTAGGGTGTTAATGCCGGGGAGGAAATTCTACCACTCGAAATTTCTAAATTCTAGCACCAGGATATCCATGGCAGTGGTAGCAAGGGGGTTGGACCCAAGCAAGAGCGTCACTGGGTGTAATTACTTGATTTTGCTCCTTTTGGTACTGTGCATAGGTTTTGGGAAGGTTTCAACTGATAATAAAGGTAAGTGTCATCGGCATTCTCTGTTCGTGAACTTCACAACCAGAACAATGGCGAAATTGCAACCCAAAGCAATTGATATGCCAGGAAAATTTCTGGGTGATGGTTCCCAATTAGCTGATTCATTTATGAACCAATATAAACGGATAGCACCTATTGCTGGGTGGACCGAGGTGGAAATGGTCCAGTACTTCTTGATGGTTTTGGACGGTACGGCACTGGCCTGGCATGCCACAGTGGCAATGATTACCAATTGGAAAATGGTGAAGAAGGATTTTCTGGACACTTTCAATTCTCCTCTGGACTGGGATTTCCCGGAACTCAAGAATGCATGACAGGCAATATGATCCAATGAAGGAGTCTATCAACACTTATTATTTTGATAAGGTTTTGCTATGCAGGAAGACAGACATCCACATGCCAGAGGTTAAGGTAATTAAGAATATTATAAAAGGTCTTCCTAGTGCATGGTGCTTGCCCACATTAGTAAATGCAAACCTAACTCTGGACACAGTTTTGTCAACTTTGCAAAATGTGGACATAGAGGCTCGGAAGAATTTGACTAGTGCAAGTACTCCATCGGTTACATTAGATCAGGTGAAGGCTTTATTCACGCAGGAGTTTGCAATGTTTCAGTCTGTAGCTTCCACTTACACACCGGGACCAGGTAGAGGTAATAGCATGTCAAATCTGTGGGAATAACCACAGGGCGGACAAATGCTTTCAGCGGTATTCCAACGCAGGGTTTCGAGGTACACCAAATAGTCCTTTTGGATTTGGTGGTTACAATCAAGGAGGAAGATTTCAACAACCGAGATTCTATTCCCAAAATAGAGGGCAATTTCCATTTCGAGGCTCTAATGGAGGAAGAGGCTACCAACAGCAACATCAATACAGGGGTTATTCTCCGAGATATCAAGGGCAGTCATCTTATCCTCAATAGCCATCATATAACAATTGGAACAATGGAAACATAGCAAATGCACAAGGACATCCCAATTCTCAACAATATCCAAATTATCACAATTTCGGGAAATGCTATAGTTGGACAGCAGAGGGGTATTCTGGTCCCACGTAATTGATGATACATCCCCAATGTCAGGTTCTTCTGGATTTTTGGTGGTAAAGTTGTTGGATGGTCAGGAGTTGAATTTGTTACTGGACACAGGATCACAAGTGTCAATAGCAAGAGAGGACATGTTGCCATATCTGTCCAATTTCCAGGGCAAAAAGATGAATCTCAGGTCGGTGGATGGTCGATTTCTGGTAGTGCTGGGACAGGGTGATATAACTCCCTCTATTCAGAATCATCATGTTCAAAAGAAAGTTTGGGTAGTTAAAGGTGTAAAGCATCAATTTCTATTTGGGATAGATTTCATTAGGGAATATTTGCATTCTTGGAATTTTTCGAATAATTCATTGCAGTTTAAGGCATCACAGAGTCCAAATAAATATCAGGATAGGAATACAGGTGAAATAGAAACTAACAGCGGCAACCCAATTATAAAATACAAGGATTTGGCAGTCACATCAGAAAAACATTTGGCTGATTTAATAGGTCCATTAATGAACAAGTTAGTTGTATGGAAGTGAAGCATTGTTTCTCTGGAAATAATGTCATCGTGAATGTGGCAAGTAAGCAATTGCGAGGAGGTTATGGTGTGGATGGCGCAATTCACAAGGCTGCTGGTCCGCTGTTGATTCAGGAATGTCAATCCATAGGAAGCTGTGCCACAGGTTCGGCAGTAATAACTCAATCATACAACTTGCCATGTAAAGCGATCATACATACGTTTGGCCCGAGAGACAGTAACTTTGAGATGTTGCATTCCTGTTATTGGAAATCATTGGAATTGGCAAGGATAGAAGGTTTCAAATCAATTGCATTTCCATGTATAGGCACAGGGGCTTTCTCTTTTCCTAGAGAAGAAGCGGTTCACGTGTCGTAACGTGCTGTTAAGGAGTTCCTACTTCAGTTCCCTGACAGTTTTGATAGAATTGTGTTTTGTAATTGGCTAATGGAGGATTATGAACTTTACAATTCATTTGTGCCAGCATATTTTTCAACTTCAAAACAGCAGGAACAATATTCGGCTGGGAGAGAATCACCTCCATTTTTGGTTGAGAAGGTAGTCAACAACGTTGATTCTATGACATTAAAACTACCATTCACTCCCAAAGTGGATCCCTTTTGTGTTAAAGTACTTTCTAAAAATCCAATGAATATGGGTTGGTACTTTTCAGATGGTCCAATCTTGGCCAATGCTTCAATAACAGTCTCATGTTGGGAGCCTAACGAAGAACCAAGGGAGAATTTCGAAGAAGATTTTGTGGTAGCAGCAGTAGACATAGACGAAATTCCAAATTTGGATAATATAGGTTTGCCTGAAGGTTGGAGGGAATTTTCCAACGTAATTCCTGAGGTTATTTCAATTTTGCAAGAATATGACAATGTGATAAGAAGTGTCGAAACACCAACAAAGCTTCGAGAGGTGGTGATAGATACAGGCTGTCCCACGCCTAAATGGTCGCAGCCATATCAAACCATGGAATTTAAACGCCAAATAATCAATAAAAAGTGTGAAGAATGGATAGCACAGGGAGTTATCAAACGATCAGTATTTCCATGGGCCAGTCCAGTAGTCTTAGTGTCGCAGGCTTCAGCAAATGGTAAGATCAAACATCGATTGTGTGGAAATTATAAGAAGCTCAACGAATGTATCACAAGACAAAATTTTCCACTTCCAAGGCCCGAGGATCTCATGGATAGGATGAGGGGCTCAGTCAAATTTACAATTATTGACTTGCAATCGGCCTATCTTCAACTTCCATTGAGAGAAGAAGATAGAGAAAACGGCGATAATAAAACCTGACACTCAATTTCAGTTCAAAAAATTACCCTTTGGGCTATCAATAGCGCCACAATGTATGCAGAGAACAATGCATGTGGTGTTTGCCGACATTTTGGGGAAATTTCTTGAAGTCTTCATTGATGTTTTGGCGGTACATTCAAAGCCCAATGAGAATCAGGAACACGTACGGTTGGTGATGGTACGGCTGGCCAAAGCAAAGCTGGTAATTGCATTGAATAAATGTAAGTTTTATCAGGTAAAAGTAACATATCTAGGCCACATTTTAGGTCCGGAAGGCATTCAGCCTGATCCAGAAGACATCGCAGCAATTCAAGTTTGGACAAAGTTGAACAACAAAAAGGAGATAAAATCTTTTCTAGGTGCGCTATCTTATTATCGACATTTCATTCAAGACTTTAGTCTGCATAGTACAAATCTGCAACTTTTGGCAGGTGAAAAGTCCACATGGGAGTGGATACAGGTCCATCAGGATGAGTTTAAGGACATGAAAGTGGCACTAACCATGTATCCTATTTTGCGGTTCTTTGATCCGAAGCTTATGGTTCATTTGAAAACAGATAGTTCCAAACCAGCTACAGGGGCGGTATTAGCTCAGGCAATCGAAGGGGTAGAACATGTGGTGGCCTATGCATCTCACAGTTTCACACCTCAAGAATTCCAATGGGTCATTCCCCACAAAAAATGCTTTGCCATTGTTTGGGCAGTAAAAAAGTTCTCAAAATATTTGGAAGGCAGGCATTTTACGGTTTTCACAGATCATCATTCGTTATGTTCGCTTTTTCGAATTCGTGATCCTCACTGAAAGTTGGCACGCTGGGCCGTAACATTGCAGGAGTTTGATTTCAATATCCTCTTTAAGGAGGGCAAATGCAATGCAGACGCAGACTGTTTGTCAAGGTTGCCCACCTTGAAATCAGATGTTCTGGTGGCATTTGTGGCTTTGGCAAGTTTGTTGGAAGAACAGCAGGAGGATGTACGCAAGGGTCACATTCACGTATCTCCTGCTTTGACATGGTCAACTATCGATAATCTGTTGAGATTTACCAATGAGCATCTGCATCAACCCATTTATGTTCCTACAAATCTAAGGACCAGGCTCACGTAAACAGCACATGGTGATCCGCTAGCAGGTCATGTAGGGGCAATTAAAGTTTATCAATCACTGCGGGTTCTATTTCAATGGCCTGGAATGAAGCAGGATATCAGGAACTTTGTCAAACGTTGTGCAACATGTCAGTTTTTCAAAATACCAACAACAAAGGCACCAGGTTTGCTACAATCAATTCCAATCCCAAGGTTATTCCAAACAGAGGCATTAGATTTTGTAGGGGTTTTTCAACCAACTCTACAGGGCAATATGCATATCCTCATTGCAGTGGACTTGTTTTCTAAATACATAGTTACAATACCTACAAAGGATATGAAGTCAGAGACGATAGCTCATTTCCTCTTGTACAATGTGGGTCTGATATTCGGTTTCCAGAAAATATTCTATCTGATCGATAGGGCGGGTTTCTTTCTAAGGCTATTCATCAACTTCTGTCTTTGGCAGCAACTAAGAAAATCAACACGTCGGCCTACCATCCGCAAGCAGAATGGGAAACGGAGGCGGCGGTTAAGATTGTGACGAAGTTATTGTCTAAATTTGTAGCTCATTTTACCAATTTATGGGATGGCTACTTGTGATTTGTTCTTTACCAGTACAATTGTACAGTGCAGGACACAATTAAGATGTCACCATATACGGTAATGCATGGGCATTTGCCAAGGATTGTTTCAGTGATGATTCCCACTGACAGATTGGTAAGGCCACTTACACCTGCAATTGAGAATTGTGTGTTAGGGTTTTCTCAGATCAGGGAATTAGTAGTGCAGTTCTTAGAGCAGCATTTCTCAACCTTTTTTGTCCTGAGCCTCCCAAATGACTTACTTGTGCCTCCCCTCCCCCCATCATTTATTGTTCAGTGCAAATTTTATTTTTCAAATGAAAACTTCAAGATTTTTTTTGATTGTAGGGCCTATTTTAAAATTTAATTTGTTTCTTGAAAAATGTTTGAATACTAAGATTGTATATTCTTAGGGTGTCTGGCCAAATCCAGGAATAAATTTCAAGGACATTTCCAGGTTTTCCAGACAATTTTAACAAATTTCCAGACCAAACGAAAGTGATTTGGTACTCATTTTTACTGACACATGCAATTAAAAATGCAATATTCGACAACTACCCTGGGCTGCATCCACAAATCCATTTTTTTTACCCAAAAATACTTTTCATGGCCCGCAGAAAAAAATCCGAAGGCTTTGTACATTACAGCAAAAAAAATGACAGAAATGGCACCGCAGGCAACTTTTTTTGCTCAAAAACACTCAAAAATAGGCTTCAAAATTACCAATAGTGCCTAATTTTCCATTTTATTTAGATTTTCCAGACGCAGATTAAATTTCCCTGACATTTCCAGACTATTGATTTCCCAGACATTTCCAGGGTTTTCAGATGGCCAGACACCCTGTATCCTCATTAACTAGCATTTGCATGGACAATTTTTTTAAAAATTATTTTTTTTTGAAAGTCGAGGGCTTCCCTGCACCTCCCCTGTATCCGTGCTGCGCCCCCTAAGAAAGGCGCGCCCCCAGGTTGAGAAACGCAGACTTAGAGGATGCTAAAGCGAGACAGACATTATTATGAGTTAGCACATAAGGAAGTCAGTTATAAACCAGAGGACAAAGTTCTTTATAAGGACGTTTCTGTTAGGGCAGCAGGGTCGAAATTGATACGCAGATTTTCATGTCCCTTTGAGATTGTTCGCGTAATTAATCCAGTTACATTTTTGTTAGTGGATCCTAGCACAAAAGAGACTTGGTCCGCTTACGTTGAGAAATTAAAACCTTATTTTATGATATTAACGGCAGATTCGTTTGGTGAAGCAATTCAGGATGTGTCTAATGATGTTGCTGGGTCTACTAACCAATTGATTGAGTCATGAACAAAGTGCGTTTGATCCTGTATCACCTATTGTTTTACGTCGTCAACATCCTGCGGCGCAGTGGTATGTGCAAGTTCCGAGGATGGAGGACCAGGTTGAGGAGGCACCTCCAGTGTTGGAGGAATTTACTAAACACTCAATATCACCCACTTCTTCGGAGGAAGCTCCATTTTTGGAAGCTGAACAGTCGCCTGGGCAAGTAGTGGATCCGGGAAGTTTTTCCAATTACTGTAGTTTTGGTGGATGGTCCTTACCATTTGCGACCCCACACCGGTACATGCTGGGGTCATCGTGTATGACGAGGAGAAGGTCATGTAACATTTCAATCATTTAAAATACTTACTACATTTCAGTTAAAAAACAAAATCAAGGATGGCATTCTTGTAGTGTCTATTAAGGCGGTTTTGGACAAGTGACAAATTCTGCTAATAGAGGGCACCAGATGGCATATAAGGTTAGATGTTAATCAAGACTCGTTGTCTGGGGAACTCGGAGCAAGAAGCTCCAAGGGTGAACTACTTATGCCCTCTCAAGATTGTTAACACGGTGGACCAAGTTACGGAAAAACGAAAAGAGTATAAGTTAAATAAGTTTAATTAACATGAGTTCGTGTTTTGAAGTTAAGATGACAAGTCGAAGGCAAACAATTTCGGAAACGAATCTACTTGAGGAAAAGAACTCAAATGTGTAAAATCTGACAAAGGAAAAATAGGGAATTTTGAGCTTTTGATAGTTTGCCACGTGGGTGGCGGAAACAGGATCCATCTTGAAACGCGTAATGAATTTGATTTCGAGTTCCGAATCCACGAACTGAAATTACTCCAATTCGGAATGAACGTAGAAAAGTTAAAGAAATCGGTTTTTGTGAATGTGGTATTCTCGATCGGTCAACTTCACAGGAGTGTAACCTTGAACAAACAAAGTGAACTCTTCACAAGAAACTGTTGAATCAGGTGATATGAACTTACCAAATTAATTTATTTAAATTACCAAGATATATATATATTTACACTTTAAAATTTATTTATACAGAGTTTATATTTTTTTGATACATCAGATTTGATTGTAAATTTAGATATCAAAGCATAGTGAAGGTCGAGAGTGTAGTAATCGATTTGCAAATCAAGAGTTAGGTTAATCATTGCTTGACTGTATTAAGATCTGTTGAATGGTCGAGTGTCATTGAATACTAATTTATTTGCTAAACCAAAAGTTGGAAGGAGTTTAATAAAAGAAGTCTTAATTAGATTTTGAGTTTGATTTCGAGTTTCAAGTTTTCAATTTTGGGACACTGTAAGATGTGTAGCACCAGTAGCCACAGGAACTTTCCCTGATCGCTGCCTAAATTCCCACTTTCTCAGGTTTCCCCCAATTATAGACTTACTCACTTGAGTTTCCTAAATTAAACGCCTGTTTATTCAGTATATACATCCAATCCAAAGTATCACAGTATCAATCACTGAATACAATCACATATCACCAAACACAACCATCCAGGTTGAAATCAGAGACTAGACTCCTTTCTCCGAGATGGCGCCCGCCCGTCATGACTGAAAGAATTCGGACCAGTCACCTGATCCAAATTCTGTCAATCATGACAGGTAAAAACTGCCCACTCACCCTGTGACGTTTCCTTATGAAACTCACGTACAGGGTGAGTCTGGGGCTCCACCTTACACCCCGCCGCCAAACTTCGGCTTGGTCCCCCAAGCCAAAGCTTACGGGGCACAAGAAACTAAAACCTTAAAAACAGTAAAAGATTAAAACAACAAAAACAAAACTGTAAAACCACCACCCCCTT
>JAQIXP010001433.1:0-18477 GCA_034700285.1 Proteroiulus fuscus | reverse complement strand
AGGGTGCCATTCTAGCAGATGAAGATTGACGATTCGGGTAGTAGGCCTAGGTGAAAATTTAAAAGAAATGGCTGGGATGTTATGAAAGCCGTAAGGCTAGTTTCAAAACATTGGCCAACAAAAATGGATGGGACGAAGTTCGTTGGCAAAGGATGGGTCGTAGGGAAAAATGGGTCGAGGCTTATAGAATTAATTATAACAACATTGTTTTTCCTATGAATTTCCCACAGATATTTTAACAAAATTGTTTACCCAGAATTTCTAACTGATAAAATTAGCATTATTGTTTTCCCCCAAATTACCTTAAATACTATCATCTTTATTTTGCATAAACCATTGAAATAATGATTAACAACATTGTATTTTCTATTTGTGAAACAAAATCTTAAATTTCACAACCAAGTTTGTCTAAAATGACTAAAATTTGCATATGACCGTTATTTCATTGTTTGTAACACAGAAATTGCATTATTGAATTAAAATATTAAATTTCAAATTACTTGAACTGCAAATGAATACAACATTTCATTTTCAAGGAAAAATAAAAATAAAAATTAAAATTGGATATGAAAACCAGAATACAAAAATCAAGATTTAAGGATCTCGTTGAACCCAATTTTGCTTAAGTCCCAATTAATAAAATTTTTGTTAACATCTCTAAAATAAATTTGCAAAAACTAAAAAATTATCAAAATAAGGTTAAACACTTTTACTGCAGTTTACTACAGGAAAGAATTGTTTTGGAATGCAGTCAGTTAGAGCAATATTTTTCACAAAGTTCAATTCAATTCAACTCAGTACCCTACAGGCATCAAATGAATGCCATATGGTAGGGGGTTATCCCAAGTTGGCAATGGCAGTGCACATGAGTCCTTGTCTTCCGAGCTTCCTAGGATGGGGGATGGGGACGAGCATCCTCGGTGCCACCCTTCATGATCCATCCCAGGTATTGACAAATTTTGAAAAAAAATATCTTTGAAAACCCATTTTTCCGGCATTTAAAGTGCATGAAAGACGAGTTTTTAGAGATTAAATGGCATTTATATAGCACAAATTTTTATTTTTATAAAGTCACGCTAGTATTTTGGACTTAGTTTGGGGGCTATAGCCCCCATAGCCCCCTTCCCTACGTGGATACGCGCCTGGATCCCACTATTGAAAAGTTGCCAGATTTTAATTCCCAAATGTGTTCAACTGTTGGGTTCAACTGTCACTTTTTAACTTACTTCTTTCAAATTTAAGGAATTAAATGAACTCTTAAAATTAAAAAGGATAAATAAATATAACTTACAATGGGACAGTTGAACCCTTGATTGAATTTGTGGATATGTGGCAAACATATCTGACTCACAATCAGTTTGTTGCATGCAAATGTAATGCAAGAAAACTTTTAATAAACATTAAAATTTTTATACATGTATTTAAACTGTTCATCTATTCTTAAACAAAATTTTTGTCAGAATACAGCATTTCAAGGAAATTCTCCAATGAACTATTAATCCAAAATTACACTTAAATGGCTTTGCATTTAACATTTTTTTGGGAATATGATTCTTATAAATATGAATGTATATTGTTAAGCTCCATTCTGGAACTAAAATCTCATTATGAAAATGCACCTTAAAAATGACTTGTAATATTTTAAAATAGTACAGTTTATGGTTTTAAATATAAATAAAAACCTTAGATCTAAAATATATCAAGTGCCTTTGACCATTTTTGTTAAAGTTAAAGCAATTTTTTTAGATAAATAGGAAAAAAATTTACGCAACACAAGGTTGGTTGTTAAGAACAATAAACATGATAAATAAATTTTTAAAATTTTTATAAATAAAGAACTAAATCTTGCACATTCACACTAAAAAATTATTTTTAAGCAGTATTAATTGCAGTTCATATCATCTAATGAACCTGAGGTTAATTTAAAAGTATTTATTACCAATTATTAATTAAAAATTTTGTTTTCACAATTAATTTGAAATTGTTAGTAAAATTTATTATGACATGCCAATTGTTGTGAATTGCCAGAAATAACTTTGAAACAATTGAAAACAATTAGAGCATTTAATCTTTGCAATTGCTACCAATTGGTAGTTTGATGTTTCAATTGTTGTCAATTGCTAACAATAGCTTCATAATTTAAAATATTCAAACATTTAACAACTATCAGAACATTTGATTTTTTTAATTGTTAGCAAATGTTTTTAAGACCTTTTATTTAAGTTCACTTGTGCGATGTTTGTTTGTTTGTTAGTAATCTTTAAAATCTTTAAGCTCTTCATTTGCTAGGTTCCTGATGAGCTACAAACCTAAAATTTTGAACAGAGTATCCTTTTGTGGTACATTGTAATGTATTAAATTTTGACAAGTCTTCAATAAGTAAAAGTATTAGTTTTAACTTACAACTTTTCTTTATATTTTTGTTAAAATTTGCTATCATTATTATGTTACAAAAGCAATGAATGAAGATGCAATGAAAGCATCTTAAATCTGTTGCTAACAATTTTTAAACCTTTCAGGCTAGTCTTAAACAATTGGATTCTCCAATCACTATGAAGAAAGTAAAATTCCATCTTAAGAAGCTAAAATGTAATAAGGCACCTGGTTGCGATCAAGTCCTACCAGAAATGCTCAAGCATTCAAATCCAGCCTTTCTAACATATACTGGTACTACTTAAAATTATTTAATAAGATCTTAGAGTAAAATACTTTTCCAGAACAATGGACTAAGATCATTATTATCCCAATTTACAAAAAAGGCAAAAAATCTCTTCACATAAACTATCGGCCAATATCTTTAGTCCCTTGCTTAGCAAAAGTCTATGTGTCAATAATGCACAGCCGCATATACACTAAAGCAGTAAAAAATGGTATAATCCCTAGAGAGCAGACAGCCTTAAAAAAAAATAATGGCATAGAAAGAGATCTATTTACACTCAATTTCCTTATTATGAAGAACGGACCAAAAAAGCCTTAAAAATGTAAGCATTCTTCGCAGACCTAAAACAGGCATTTGACTATGTCAATCACAATTTACTGTGGAAGAAGCTATAAATGATAGAACTGTCTGCCAAAATGATTGAAAATTTAGCATAATTTTATGCTTTGCTCTCCCTAAGCATTGCATATACACTTAAGCAGTAAAAAATGGTATAATCCCTAGAGAGCAGACAGCCTTTAAAAAAAATAAAGGCATAGAAAGAAATCTATTTACACCCAATTTCCTTATTATGAAGAACAGATCCAAAAAAGCCTTAAAAATGTATGCATTCTTCGCAGACCTAAAACAGGCATTTGACTCTGTCAATCACAATTTACAGTGGAAGAAGCTATAAATGATAAAACTGTCTGCCAAAATGATTGAGAATTTAGCATAATTTTATGCTTTGCTCTCCCTAAGCCAAAGCACAAAAGATGGCTGGATCAAAGACATAAAAATAACAAAAGGGTGTGCTGCAGGGAGATCCTCTCAACACCTGCCATTTAACCTCTTTTTGGCAGATCTCCCTCTTGTTATACCTAATAATTGTGGAATCAGACATGGAATAACTAACCAGAAAATTCTCATGTATGCACATGATATAGTGCTATTAGCCCACAACAGAATTCTTCTGAAATCTGGAATAAAAGCCCTTAGACTATATTTCATCGCTAATGATCCAATTTTGTATACTGATAAATACAAGATCATCCATTTCTCAAAAAAAACATGCCACCCTCCAAAAAACAAATTTAAATGGAATGGGCTTCCCATAGAAGTAGTTTCCCATTGAAACTACCTAGGTATCACCAGTCAAGCAACTAGCATTTATACTATGACTTCTAAATTAGCTAGCACAAAATCCAGAAACAGTTTGCTATTATTTTAAGTTTACTTACAAACAAAAAAATTAACCTTTTGCCATTACAATTAAAATTATTTGAATCGCTTGCCTTCTCTGTTATTTTGTATGCTGCCCATATATGGTCTTGGAGCTGTATTAACGAACTTGAAAAAATTCTAAAATAATTTTTTTAGAAGAATTAATAAATTAGATTTTAACAATCCAGCTTATTTACTAAATCGAGAATTTGGTTATTTCCCATATGAGATCCACCTATTCAAAAAGACATTCAAATGGTGGTTGAGACTGAAATTTCAACAATGGTGATAACAGCTTACTGATGTGGCGAAATTACTGGATCACATTATACCATAATAACAATGATCCTTATAAGAACTTTCTTGCTAAGCTAAAAATTCCTGCAGAATTAACCAACATAGCTCTAGATCAGCTCTCCATCAAGCAAATCATAATGCTAAAGAAACACACTTTGTGTTCACTCAGAGACAATCAAGTTAAAAACATTGACACACAGATACAAAACTCTAAATTGCACCCTCAATACAAATCCATCCCTAACTTATCCTTGGATTCACCTCAACTATACTTGTTAGATCCTTTGCCTCATATCTATAAATCTTTTCTATGCCAATTATGGATTCATCCATACAATATCAGACTACCGGAGGGCTCTCTGATTCTAGATACTGTTTCTGAATGTCATATGTGTGGCTCTGGAAGCATGACATGGCTCCATTTACTTGAGCATTGCCAACACATCAGATCCCTTAACCCCGCGTTTCTCAACCTGGGGGGTGCGCCTCCCTTGGGGGGCGCAGCATGGCTACAGGGGAGGCGCGGGGAAGCCCTCAACTTTAAAAAAAAAATAATTTTTTAATAAATTATCCATACAAATGCTAGTTAATGAGGATACAGGGTGTCTGGCCGTCTGAAAACCCTGGAAATGTCAGGGAGATTTAATCTGTGTCTGGAAAATCTAAATAAAATGAAAAATTAGGCACTATTGGTAATTTTGTAGCCCGTTTTTGAGTGTTTTTGAGTGAAAAAAGTCGCCTGTGGCACCATTTTCTGGCATTTTTTTTTTTTTGCTGTAATGTACAAAACCTTCTGATCTTTTTCTGTGGGTTCATGAAAAATATTTTGGAGTAAAAAAAATATGGATTTGTGAGTGCGGCCCAGGGTAGTTGTCAAATATTGCATTTTTAATTGCATGCAGTAAAAATTAGTTAAAAATCACTTTCGTTTGGTCTGGTTTGTTAAAATTTGTCTGGAAAACCTGGAAATGCCGGCAAAATGCCATTCACCGACGAGTCCCACGTGAATTTCAAAATTTAACATTGTAGTCTCATTTTAATTTTCTTTGTATATAGTTTTGCGCTGATTTGTAAATGTTGCCCAAAACACGTTTTAATTATCGGAAACACATGTAAACTCTGTTGGAGCCGTTGGTCACTCGCACAAAAAAAATTGTTATTGTAATCTGAAGCACAAGTTTATAAACCTTCATAGTAATAGCATGACTCGGGATGCAGGCTTTCGTCAACACATGCCGATAGAGTCATAGGTCAAGTAGCATCAGTAGTAGAAATGTTGTATGAATTTGGGGTTTATTTTAGGCGCCAACTCCGAATTATCCACAAGTTCTTACTGTTGCTGTTGCATACAATATTTGCCATCTAGCTGTTGGATGGTGAATCGTAGTGGAGCTTTTGAATAGTAATGCTTTAGGTTTGTAATGTGTACCATAGATTGCCTAGTTTTACCATCAATATCCACGAACTTGTAGACATAATTTAGTCCATTCTGTTTAACTGATGATTTTTGCAGGTCCTTTGTATGGTGGTACAAGCTTTAAAGCCTGTCCTGGAAAAGAGCCATTGTTTTTCATTAGCACCATTTGTCCTTTATCGAACAGGACGTCGTGATGCTTCTGGTCAAAGTAGGCTTTTTGCTTTGTTTGGGTCTCAATGACTTTGGCTTTCGCTGAAGCACAAGAACGAGTAATACGATGTTCTCTAGGTTCGTCATCGGTCAGTTCGATGGCAAATAGGAAGTTTGCCTCCAACGCGGTCCTAGCTTCGTACCCGTGAAGTAGAAAGAATGGCATAAATCCAGTCGTTGCGTGTTTGCTGATATTGTAAGCCATTACACAATAGAATAATGTAATAGGTTCGTCGTTGGTCAGTTTGATGGCAAATGGGAAGTTCACCTCCAACGTGGTCCTAGCTTCGTACCCGTGAAGTAGAAAGAATGGCATAAATCCAGTCATTGCGTGTTTGCTGATATTGTAAGCCATTACACAACGGAATAATGATACCATCCAATCCTTTTGATCTTTCAGCAGATCCAAATGCTGACATACCATGGTCATCGCTGTTTTGTTTGATCGTTCCACCAACCGATCTGCTTGTTGATGATATAGCGTAGAGATTCGATGTTCGATCTTATGCAACTTGTAAAACAACTTCATCATTTTCGAAACAAATTGCTTTCCTTCATCCAATGTCAATTGTTTTGGGAACCTGAACCGCAGTGCGATGTCTTCAGTTATGAAGTCGACTATGGTTCAACTGTTGTATTTCTTCACCGCTTTTGCGACGATAAACCTTGCAGAATAGTCCACCGCAAACATGATGAAATGTAATCCACGAATTTCAATTGGCATCGGTATGTGACAATCAATGCCCCAGTGTATTGCAGGATGCACTGATGTCTCGATTGGTTGCATAAGTCCAGCATGCTGCTGTTGGCTTGCTTTAAATTTCTGGCAGGAGTCGCAGGTTTTAACGTAATGTCGTATTTCTGAAACCATACCTTCCCACCAAAAAGTTCTTTGCATCCTCGTGAGCGTCTTTGCCATTCTAAAGTGGCAATTTACACTTGAGTCGTGGCCTGCGTAAATAATTTGCTCGTGGAGGGATTTTGGTACTACGATCACGAGTCGGCGTTCGAACTCGTTTTGAAGCTGCCTGTAGAGTACACCATCAAGAATGCAGTAAAAAGCTGACATTGGCATAGTTGGATCTTTGTGCAGTTCATCACGGATGCAGCACATGTCACCATCTGCCTCCTGTTCCTTTTTCAGTTTGCGAAGTTGGAAACCTTCCACCTCATCTTTCTTGACTGTAACTTCTACAAATTCTGTCTCACCAATGTGATCTCGGAGTGGATATCTACTTAGGGCATCGGCGTCGACATGGAGAATACCACTCTTGTGGATGACTTGAAAACGGTGCTCAGAAAGTTCTAGTAGCCAGTGATTAAGTTTACCCTTCGGATCCTTTGTTTTCTGGAGCAAACACAGCACATGGTGATCCGTGACCAGCACAAATGAACGACCCAGTAGGTAATATCGAAACTTTTTAATTGCCCAGATGATCACTAATGCTTCCATTTCTGTTGTGCCATAGGGTTTTTCATTTTCTCCTAGGCATCGCGACGCATAGGCCAGCACGTACCTTCTTGTCCTTTTTGTCCCCCTGGTATTTGACAGCTCTAAGTCCAAAAATGGATGCATCGGTGTAAAGAGATGCAGGCAGGGTAGGGTCAAACATTGTTAGAATAGGCTCCAAAGGTAATCTTTCCTTTAGAATCTCGAAAGCTTCTTTGCCACGTGCACACCATCTGAACGGCACTTTGTCACCCGTCAGCGCGTGGAGCGGCACTGCAATTTTAAAAATGTTTGATAAAGCGTCTGTAGTATTTGACGAGTCCGAGAAAAACTACGTACTTCGGTTTTGATTGTTGGTCTTGGAAAGTTCTTCATGGCGATGACTTTCTCAGGGTCAGGCTCCGTGTTGTTTCCAGAAACTTTATGTCCAAGATACGTGATGCTATTATAACCGAAGAAACACTTCTTCGCTTTAAGCTTCAGGTCAGCTGATCGGAGTAATTTAAAAATTTCTTTCATCAGCGTTAACACCAGCTCAAACATTTTCGCAAAAGGTATAATGTCGTCCAGGTAAATAAGGCACGTTTCCCATTTATTATTTACTAGAAGAATGTCTAAGGCTCGCTGCATCGTAGCGGGAGCATTGCAAAGACCAAACGGCATTCTGACAAACTCGTATAGTCCTCAATGAAAGGAGAAGGCAGTTTTCTGAATAACTTCTTTGGCCACCTTTAGCTGCCAATAACCGCTAGTGAAGTCCAACGTTGAGAAGTATTTGGCTATATTAAGCAAATCGAGGGCTTTGTCAATTTGTGGTAATGGATTCTGGTCGAGTACCATCTGAGCTTTGAGCTGTCGATAATCAACGCAGAATTGCATACTGCCGTCTTTCTTTGTTACGATGACGATTGGGCTGGCATATGAACTTTTGCTCAGTCGAACAATTCCATTCTTTAGCATTGAGTCCAATTCTTTGTTTATCACCTTCCGTAGGTGATGAGGCGTGTGCCGGGGTGGGATGTGAACTGGTTTCGCCCCTTGTGTATCAATGCGGTGTTCAGCAATAGACGAACATCCCAGCTCACTTGCATTGACGGCAAAAATGCCATGATATTTTTGAAGTAGCTTTAACAGTTTGTAGTGTTGATCCGCAGTCAGATCAGGGCTGATGTTCCACTCCGGATCAGGAAACACACATTCTCCCATCTTCGTTGTGGCCCCCATCACTTTTTCAGAAGGTAAATCGTTATAATCCTCCTTCAGCTGATATTTACTGTTGGCTAAATCGGTCATCTTTCCGAGAAGTTGCTCATCTTGAAGTTAATCAGGATGTTTGGTAAGATTTGCCACCATCACCTGCGTAGTATCTTCATTAGCTTTGAGAGTGTACAGGCCTCTAGCTATTTGGACACCTTGCTTCTCAAAAAGTTCGGATGATCCTTTGATGAATACATCGCAGTTGTCGTCAATTGCATCTATTTTTGCTTTGATCCAAGACTGCATAAATAGTAGTAGACATTGAGACTTTGCTGTACGAATCATGCAGCCCACTACTTGTTGCTTATGACTGTTTTCTAGAATCCCAGCAGCTGCAAACATCTCTGGTATAGCATCATTTGATTCCTATTTCTTTGCAAGATATTTAGGATTCAGCATAATGCATTCTCGTCGCACTATTGCTTGTCGTTTTCCGAAGCCATTCAAGTTTGGCTCGGAAAACACTAACTGGTTTCGTACAGTCTTTTTCGCACAGCCAGTTATCGTAGCGCCTAACAAGTTTGTTAGTGGTGTTTGGTGAAGTCGAATGTTGCAGATGAGTCATGTCATCCGGCATGACAACTCTGAGTGCCTATTTTGGCGGAGTCATGTCTGGCGAAACAGTTTTAGTAGGCACAACAACTGCCTTTTCTACGGCCTACTTTGTCTTACTCGGCTGGTACTAAGACTTAACCGCATTGAAGTAGTCGTCCTTGAAGTAAGCAGACGGACCACTTGAAAAATTATCAGCATAGCTTTTCAGCTGAAATCATTTCCCAGGACGAATGTTTGATCATCCTGCGATCCTCCTTCTAGTACGTAGAAATCATGTTTTATGAAGCGTCCACCAATTTCAACATCCAGAACTGCACTTCCGATAAGTGGTAGCACACCACCGTTAACAGTTTTAGTAGGCACAACAACTGCTTTTTCTAAGGCCTACTTTGTCTTACTTGGCTGGTACTAAGACTTAAGCGCATTGAAGTAGTTGTCCTTGAAGTAAGCAGACGGACCACTTGAAAAATTATCAGCATAGCTTTTTGGCTGAAATCATTTCCCAGGACGAATGTTTGATCATCCTGCGATCCTTCTTCTAGTACATAGAAATCATGTTTTATGAAGCGTCCACTAATTTCAACATCCAGAACTGCACGTCTGATAAGTGGTAGCACACCACCGTTAACTGCTTTAACTCGCAAAACCACACAATTCCTTATTGGTATCAGAACGCGCTGAGTCACGAGGATAAATTCAATAACGATGGACACGCTAGCACCACTGTCTATGACGGCGATAGTTAGTTCTTTGTCCACTTGAATGGGAACTCAAGGTACATTCAAGCCATCGTCATCTTTGCTTACATTTAGAGCAAGATTAATCTTCCAGAGGGCTTTGCGAAATGCCTTGTGAGTTGATCCAAGTCCCATCATGCATTCTGGTCTCAGACGTTTGGGGTTATAGGTGCCTCCAACGGTCTCTGTTGTATCTTTTTTCTTAAATCGACAAACAACTGCTATATGGCCCATTTCGGCACAATTTTTGCAAACGATTGTATCCGGTAGTTGGCAGTCCTTATGCACATGGTTCGTACCACCACAACGATAACACTTCAGTCTGTGTGGCTGAGTATTCTTCTTCTTTTTCGTGTGAGAAGATTGCTGCGTTGATGGTTTCATGTCTTTCTTCGTCGAAGATCCACCCTTAGTTTGTTGTTTGGCTGCTTTTCGTTCTTGTTTTCGGACTGGTTTTTCTTTTTCGTCCGCCTCAAAAGCAACGCAAAAATGTAGCATCTTATCATAAGTAACGAACTGATGACCGGTCATCCTGGAGAGAATCTTTTGTTGCAAAGCCTGAAGAATATGTCCTAGTAGGATTTCTTCCGATATTTGGATTGACACGCTGCCAAATTTGGGCTTTGTCTTCCATGTATTCATATACCGATTCTTTCTCAGCTTGTGACCATGTGATGGCGACTGCCATTTGTTGTTGAAGATATCCCGCTTTTCTAAATTGGTCGAGGAACTTGGTCTTCATGTTATTCTAGTCCCCACGATCCAACAGTTCTGCATTGTGGGACAACCAAAGCGAAACATTTTTCTCAAGTGTACGATAAAACATTGTCCGCTTCTGTTCATCATCCCATCTCCCGAAACATGCGATAGTCTCGTATTCTTTGACATGTAGATCTGGATCTGTAGATCCATCAAAGACTGGCAGTTGTGCTCAGCCCATTGTGTTTTTTTCAAACATGCAGGTGCCGGCAGCAGCATAGTATGCGGTGGTGAATGTTGGTTTGCTATGTCAGACATAGCCTGTGCCATGGTCTTCATGGTATCCATAAAATCCAGCATATCGTTGTAATACAGCAGTTTCTTAGACGGTGATGTCATCTTCGTATGTTTGGCAGCAAGCGGAGGTTCGTTTGTATTCTTTTTTTGTTTCTTATTTACTAAATAGGTCGGTACGTAGTGGTGTCCGTTCTGTAAAGTTTGTTATTCAGTTGTTCCTGATGCAGTACATGGACCAGAATTCGTTTTCAGGACCGTTGACGCTTGAGAGTCGACAGATGAAAAAGAATCGTTTAAGGTTGCAGAAAAAAATATATAGCACAATTTAAAAAAATTATATTTCTTTAAAAAATGGATAATTGTCCAGCAATCTCCATATAATTTATTTTAAAAATCTATTGTAAATAATACTATGTTTAAAAATTGGAGCCCGGATGGCAAAAAAGGAGCCCGGAGCGCGCAAAATAAAAAAGGCGTCGTTGAAATTCAGTTCATTGACGTGGCAATCCTTCAGCCATATTGAATTTTTACGGTGCACAAATGTGTTTTTGTTGGTAAAAGTGCATTAAAACTACGCAAAAAAATGAAAAAACTCAGTTTTTAGCTTGCAGAAAACCGGCCCTTCCACCATGTAAGGGTTGACCTCTACCTTGTAAGGGTTGAGCACACAAAAAAGAGCAATCGGGGGTGAACTGCTTGGCATGAGAGAGGTTGAAATCCCTTAGTTTTCCGGCGATCTTGATTTCTCTTCACAAGCGATAGAATCCGGAGAGTTAATAATAAATGTAAATTTATTATTCGTCATGTAATTCAAGTTCAAACAATTTAAAAGATTGATGCATTGATAGTAACGTGGCCACAGGCATTATCCAAGGCAGAGTCCAACTTTTCCATGTAAACAAAGTTCAAGCGTAGTAGAACGCGAGAAAACATCTGAAAACAGATGTGTAGATTTTCCCCAACTTAGGAGTAGTCTCAAAAAATGTCCATTCATATGGCTATTGAAATCCGGACTAATTAATTCACATGTTGTGATCAATTAAGTTAACTTGCATCACATCATATTCACGCCACCAAATGGTGTCAACCCCATTCCCATTGATGATGCTTAATGGCTAACACAAGTCATGCTAATTTGCATTAAGCAAATTAGCATTTCTTAAGAATTAAAGAATTTGGCCCTGGGGCAAATTAGCACGCCATGCAAGAATAATTGCTTCTGCAGTAAGCAATTACACCTGAACGTCACACTAGCAACCAAACTATGACCTTCTTCATGAAAGGTCCCTGGGTTAAATTCCTGGCATGGGATTTATTATATTTTTTTCCTTTGCACGTTTTGCTAGCAACCAAACTATGACCTTCTACATGAAAGGTTCCTGAGTTCGATACCCGGTACGGCATTTTTAACATTTTTCTGCCGGTTTTTCTAGCAGGCAGACATAGCAGGTTTCAAATTTTGTTTTGGATAAAATATGGTTTAAAAAAAATTAGTTTTTCTTACTGTAACTTGTTTTAAATTGAATTAATATAATTAATTAAACTATAAACTTCTTGCATAATCTTTTTCTTACATAATTTGTAATGTAGTGTTGAAATAGATACAGAGTTTTATAATTCACTAGCTGGTCGACCCACGATTTTGTCTGTGTGAAATTAGGGAATAACTTACTCTGAAGTCTGCTGTGCATTCTCAACTAACTTTGTATGAATATACATAAATCCCTTTCCGAGTGGAATTTTGAAAAATTTCCACTACATTTTTTCTTAAATCAGGAAATAAGTATATGGTTTACATTTCATGTGTTTAGGCCCAGCCATTATAGCTGGGTGTTAATTATGTGTATATCACTTTATTGTTTGTAGCTCTCTCTAGTAGTGGAATTTTTGAAACTGCTTACTATTTCTTAGCCTACATTACTAAGTGAAGGAAGGTTACTATCTAAATTTCATGTTGCAAGGCCCAGTGGTTTATTTTTTAGGTTAATTATGCATAGATCACTCACTTTATTGCTTGCAGCTCCCTCTAGGAGTGGAATTAAGAAACATGGTTACTAAGTCTTAGCTTACATTACTATGTGAAAATAATATTCATATTGTATGTTGCTAGGCCTGGTAATTTGGTCTGGGCACCAATTTTCTGTAGATCGCTTAATGGCTTAAGCTCCAACTAGGAGTGGAATTTGAAAAATGCTTACCACTTGTTAGCCTACGTCACAAAGTGAAGATAGCCTACTTTTCAGTACTTTCAGTAGCCTACTTTAAGTTGCAGTGGCATAGCATAACTGTTAGGGCCCAGATGCAATCTTTTTCTTATTACTTCACACATAAATCCATTTTGGGGGAAAGTAGGGGGTTGTTCCTAGACCCCAAATAATTGTCAAAATTTAGGCTGCAGTTGAAATTATTAAAGTTTTTCGTACATAATTGCAAAAATGTCCACAAAATGGTGCTGCAGGAGATTCTTTTTCTGAAAAAACACTCAAAATTGAACTAAAACTCACCAAAAGTGCTTACGTTGCGATTTGGTCTAGTACTAGCTGGTCGACCCACGACTTCATCAGCTTGAAATTTGGGAAAAACATTTATTAAAGTTTTTTGCTATTAATAACCCATAAATCCCATTCCGAGTTAAATTTTGTAAAATCCCAAGTACACATTTTCCTATATCATCAAGCAATATACTGTCCAAATTTAATGTTGTAGGTTTGAGCATAGCGTCCATTATCCGTAGATCACATTTTTGCCTCTAAATTCCATTCTAAAATAAACTTAGTAAAATGCCTACTATGCCTTAACCTATAATTAAAAAGGAATATACTGTCTAAATGTCATGTGTTTTATGAGAGCGGTTTGAACTGGGCATCGAATTATCTACAGATCACTTTTTTGCCCGTAGATCCCTTTCCGAGTAGAATTTGAACAAATCAATACAACACCTTTTCCTTGATTATGGAAGTAATATACTGTCCAAATTCCATGTTTTTTATGTAAACGCTTTAGGCTGGGCATTATATTTGTCCATAGATAACTTTTTTGCCTATAGATGCTTTTTTAAGCAGAATTTGAAAAAATCCCTACTACACCTTTTCCTATATCATAAAAGTTATGTACTGCCCAAATTTCATGTTTTTTGAATAAATGGTTTTGGTTAAGCGTTGATTTTCCGCAAATCACCTTTTTTGCCCATAAATCACTTTCTGATTTGAATTTGGTAAAATCCCTTCTAAGTGGGTGGCTATGTCATGACAGGGATATAGCCTACTGTCCAAATTTCATAAGTCTAGGGCCAATGTTATGGGGTATGCACTGATAGATCAGTCAGTCAGTCAAGACTTTTCTTTTATATATATAGATAGGTACTTCAATGGAAACCTCTTGATTGCTTAGTGCCCTGGGCAATTGCTCTGCCTGTCAATATGTATGATACACCACTGGTATGTTGCTAGACCCAGTGGTTTAGTCTAAACACCAAATTTCTGTAGATCACTTTATTGCTCATAGCTCATTCTAAAAGCTAAAGTTAAAAAAATGCTTACTTTGTTCTAGCCTACATCACTTAATAAAGATGCTATCCAAATTTTATGTGGCTAGACCCAGTGGTTGAATTTGGGCGTCCATTATCTGTAGATTACATTATTGTCCTTTGTGCCTTCTAAGAGAGGAATTTTTAAAACTGTTTCACTTTTCAATTCTATTCAATTCAATTCAATTCAATTCAGTTCAATTCAATTTCAATTCAACTCAGTACCCTACAATCAGCATATAATGATGCCATTTGGTAAAGGGGTTATCTCACATTCAGGAAGATACTCCAATGTCATAAAGTGGTGACTTAAACATCATTGTTAAATTGAATTTCTAACAATTTTTTACTATCCTTAGAAAAATTATTCTATTGTCTTATAGAACATAAGAAAAAGGACCAATAATAAGCATCCATTTTAGCACGAATTTTCTTCAGATGATTAAAGTGAACATGCATACCTCTAGCATTAGTATTAGACTTAAAGATATCAGAAACCAAATTTTTATTGCAAGACAAAGTAAACCTTTCAGACAAGCCCATGCATAAATCTTCTTTTCAAGATCGCAATGATTCCCAATTTAGAGAACATATTATCTCAGTCACACTAGCGGTCCTTTGGTAATTACCTTTAACAAATCTAGCAGCTCTACATTGTATTATTTCAAAAAACTTTACATGTTTTATCTTGTATGGATTCCAAACTGGAGCACAGTATTCTAAAAGTGGCCTCACCAACATTTTATAACATGTTTCTTTAACCCATAAAGGGCAATTCCTAAATATTCTTTAAACAAATATCATTTGTTTGTTTGCTTTACCTACAATCATATTGATTTGCTAATTCTACAGCAAAGTATTGGTAATGTCAATGCCCAAGTACTTTACAGAATCCACAACAGCTAAAGGCATCCCACCAAAATTGTAGTTAGGTAAAGTCTTAATTCTTTTATGAGATATACACATAACAAGACACTTATCTTTATTAAGTTTAAGCTTATAGGCTTGACACCACAAACTTAATAAATCTAAGTCTCTCTGTAGGATAATTGAGTAAGGCTGCTGCTCCTTTTTAATTTTACAGTACATAGCAGAATCATCTGCAAATAATTTAGAATTACATTTTTATGTTATAAAGAAATCATTAATTAAGAGCAATAACAAAAGGGGTCCCAAAACACTACTAAGTGGCACTCCCAAAGTAACATCAATCCAGTTTGAGAAAACACTATTTATTAGTACCCTTTGCTTACTACCTGAAAAAAAGCTGAAATCCATGCAATGACGTCATTATTGATTAAAAGACTAAAGTTTATATAAGAGTTGCTGATGAAGGACAGTATCAAAACCCTAAGCAAAATCTAAGAAAATAGCATCCACTTCACTATAATTATCCAGAGAAGCCTGAATTTCATTAACAAATATTGCAATTTGAATTTCACATGAGTGACCGTCTGAATTTATGCTGGTTGTTTAAGATTAAGTTACCCTTATTTAAATGTACCATTATATTGGTTTAAATAATATGCTCTATTGTCTTAAAAACAATTGAGGTTAACGAGATAGGTCGATAATTAGCCAGGTTTGTACTACTGCCTGAATTGAATATAGAGCTTATTTTGCTGACTACCTTGACAGCGCACATAAAGTGGATACAGCTATCTTTATTCCTCCTATGTGTCCTCATATAGGGGAAGCTTAAAGAGACTTTTTTGTTCTATTAAAACAGCTTTCAAATTCACTTTAAAAGAGCAGCATCCAAAAGAAGAGACCCTGTATACACTCTTGATTGAAGCTGAGAGTTTAGTCAATAGTCGACCATTAACGCATGTCTCCCTGGATGATGCTGATGACATTGCCTCCAGTAGTGAAACTGTGTGTGTGTGTGTGTGTGTGTGTGTGTGTGTGTGTGTGTGTTGGATATCATTAGTGATGACAACAGCAAAGAGAAAAATAACAAGAACAGTAAAGATGGTTAAGATTAAGTAATTCCCTGCAGTCATTCACCGGTTAAAAGTATGTTGCCGCGTGGTATGGTATGGTATGTGAATGGTGGTGCTGATTACATGATTTAATTGGAATGTTTTTTAGTTTGAATTTCAGTTTTTAATGTGTGTGTTTGTGCTCGTCATTTTTGTCCGGATATTGTTTCTAAATTGTATTAAATGGGCTAGTACGGATGTATATATATTGTTATTAATTTCTTTATTAGTGTGTGCATGTGTGTAATATTGATACACTCCTCTAAATTGACAATAGAAACAACAGCTCACATTAGCATATTTCCACTCAAATGGGAGTTCACCTGTATTAATAGATTGTTGAAATAGTTTAGTCAGAAATTAAGTTATGGCTGGTGCAAGCTCTTGAAGCAGTCTGGGAGAAAGATTATCTAAGAACATTGATTTATTTAGAGAAAAAGATTCCAAAAGTTTTTGAACTCCATTATGAGAAATTTCTATCTTGTCCACAAAAACACCTGAAAGTAGATTAATTTGGGGTAACATGTTCCATTGTCAATAGTAAATACTTTAAAATTAGAAATTAATAATTCAACCATTAGGCAGTCCTCATAAATGATATTACCATTAATATTTAGCAAGCTAGATATTCCATTATTGCTTTTATTTAAAGATTTGACATATTTCTAGAAAAATTTAGAATCTTGATTTAAAGCTTAACCTAGAGTTGTTAACTTGTAACTTGTCTACAGTGATAATGGATTAAATGATTACCTTTAAATTTTCGATGTCTCTATTTCATTGTGTTGTGGTGAAGTGTCATGATTAGGGGCAATAATTTGTTATGTGACGAATCCTGAAATTATAGGAATAGAAAGTGTTATAAGGGTGAGCCTTTTGGTGCTGATTGGGATGAGCACATTAAGTGCAGTATATTACAATAATAAAAATGGAGAAAATTGCAAGGAAATAAATGGCTGCAGTTACCTTTACTTACCTATGCAAATACCTGTCCAGGACTGGCAAACAAGGATCCATAGAAGAATTCAACAAGAATATTGAGCTGGCTGAAAACCCACAAGGACAACTCATCAGACTATATGAAGTTGGTGGAGATGAGAAACATAAATGGAAAATGGGTAAGAAAGTACAGGAGGACAATTTGATGAATCAAAAGAAAGATGCTTACCTGTCAGATGGGAAACCCAGGTGAACACCTTCAGCAAAAGATACTGCTTGCAAAAAACCACACTGGTGCAAGAGAATTCCATTCATGAGTGATGTGTGGAGTGCATAAAAGTCCAAATCCGTGCACGTGTCCTAGGAACAGTGCAAAAGTATCAAATTAAAATCTACCTAAAACAAATGTTGACATTCCTAAAAAATAGTTTTAATTGTCTTCTGTGGCTGTTCAGATCTCTCTACACTCAATGCAATACTGGGAATTTTAGCAAGCATTAGATTCAACTTAAAAAATGCTGCATTTGACCCTGCTGCATACGTGGTCTATGGAGTTCATCACTTTGAAACTTCAGAAAAGAAAGAAAAAGAAATTATCATCCTTTACCATTTCCTGGTATTTTTCTGCTAGTGGTGCTCTCTTGTGGGAAAATCATTGCACTAAAAGGAGGCTGAACCCAGGCGACTTGAGATAATCCCCTAGAAAGACAGCTGATAGGTTTAGGACTTTAAGCAAAGATGACCAAAAGTGTCCACATTTGATTGACACTTTTTGAAAAAGTCAGGACCTGAACCCAGGGTCATTTAAAAGCCTAGATTATTTATTTTCTGAGAATGGAATTAAACATAAATGTCTGATGGAAATTTTAATCAAACAATTTTCAAATTTTTTTCCTAGTAACGGTTTTAAGATGGGGGATCACATATTGCCAGTTATGAATCTGGCTCGTTTGATGGCAGCACATACCAGCTGCCAGTTGCAGACAGCTCCGGGTAGCTGGGATGGAAAGCTATTTGTGCTTATATAATTTTTGAAAGGGGGAAACCTCAAGGACAACTGGTTTCCCCCTGCGATGTATCAGTCCATTTTTAAATGGGGAAAGAAGGATGCCATGGGGCAACTTTAGACAATGCACCTGCGCATGCTCAAAAACATTGTTTACACGGTTAAAGTTCTGAGCATGCGTGGACGTAATGGTATAGGCTCAAATGACGTCAGCAAACTTTCAGCCACTGATCAGCCTTTCAA
>JAQIXP010001432.1:0-18493 GCA_034700285.1 Proteroiulus fuscus | reverse complement strand
GTGCAAATACTAATTTGCTAAATTTTTGTGTCTTTTTGGAGTTGCGTCAGTTACGCTAATCTCAAAATTAATTACTGCGAAAATTATTTAATATTTTTTGAAACTAAATGTCAGTTTACTTTATTTACAACTTGTGCATTACATTTAAAATAGTAACTAGGATGTCAGTTACATTTGAAAGCATTTTAAATTAATTCAAATCTAAATAATAATTTGTAATTGTTGCGTCAGTTACGGTGGAATTGCCCTACTTTATTAATTAGCCCATGGTGGATAGCCATTGCAGTCATTATATGATGTCATAGGGAGGGCAATTGACTGCCTGGTTTTCTTGCAAAGAACTTTCCCACTATACACAGTACTGTTGCTTTTAGAAATCACTTGTTACAAGGTGATACCATCTTGAGAAGTATTTTCGTGTACATATTGTGTAAAATGCATTGCTTAAATTTGATTAATTTTTACAAAACTATCTGTAAAACAGCAATCAGCATAATTGAAGAGCTGAGATCAAAAACTTCATGAGTCCATTTTTTTTTTAAATGAGATTGGCAGAATCACTGCAAAATGTTAGGGTACTAGGTACCCAAATTTCGGTATACGTTTACAGTGGCCTCAAACAAGTAGATTTCCTTCAAGGGAACCAACAAAGCACAAGAACTCCAGAATGTCAGCACCATAAAAAATTGAGTTACAATTTTCTTTTTAGAAACTTTTACCGATGTCCAAAAATACGTATATCTTATTTTGGTTGTCCTCTGACCCACATTTCTTATCAATGTTAAAGAAAACTTTTAAGAAATGCATTGATTCACACACAAAATTTGAATCAAAATCCTCAAGTGTAGCTCGGTATTCAGGAGCTTTTGACTTTAAGGACAGTACACGACGTATAGCATTTTTCATTGATAAAATGCTGGCCCAAATCTATTCCAAGTTAGGTCATCTTGGTATTTTCAAGAATTTGAAGAATGGACTTTTAACAAAAAAAAAATGTCAGCGAGACGTATGACTGGAATTATCTTATTCACCATTGATTTAAAAACCACTATCGATGGGTTATATTACTTACGTCACCACAACTGTCATAAGGCACTGGAGTAGGACCAATGCTGCTATTAGATAAAATATTTGCATAATATTATAAAGGTTATATCATTTGGGTTGATTTGTTATCATATAGAAACGTCAATATTTTTTCTACTGAATATCTACAACTGCCTTTCTGCCTTCAAAATCGATTTGTCATAAAGTAAGAAAATCTCGACTTGATTTTTTTTAGCTTGTTCCCAGCTGGGTCATTCCTAGAAAGCATTATCGAAGATAGGCTGTTTACCTAACATAAAATGAAAGCATTACCCACAACTGCTATCTATAACCAGCTAACTATTCCTGAACTTGTTCCAACCTAACTTCAAAACTTTTTCGTGGCTGAATATGATACACAAAATTGAGCTGCAATCACAAGTACATACCAAGAAATCAGATAGGTATGCAGTTTGATATCAAAATGCATAGGCATTAGCCTTGGATTAAATGAACTATTTCATAAAACCAATAAATGAAGAGCTGAGATCAAAACCACATGAGTCCATTTTTGCTGAAAATGATATATTTGCATAAAATTGTGTTGTTCTATCAGCTAAATTTATGACAAGTTGGGGTAAGATATACGGGCTCGTATATATGGAAAAGTTTCTCATTTTGATCACTGAAAATGACAAATGTACAAAACTTTGGGTATTAAGAACCCAAATTTGGGCATAGGGTTAAGGTGAACTCAAAACCAGTAGATTCCCTTCAAGGTAACCAAAATGTGAAGGTGCATCATAAAGTGAAAGGTTTTATCTTAAAAATTAAGATCTCAATTTTAAAATTTAAGTCATTTTTATGCAATCAATCTCTTAATTTCTTTAAATGCATTTTTCTCAAAACAAGGAATCTGGACAATTGTGGTTTTTGATCTCAACTCTTCAAATATTTTCTGGTATTTCCTACAAATTTAACTAACCTCCTGACAGTTATTCTCTTCACTAACTTTCCAGGTTTATCACTAGTCCCGTTCTGTTTGCATGAATTAGTTCAATTTCTTCTGGGTGCATTCCAATTAAAGTTCATAAAAATGACCAGTAGTTAGTAGTATTTTCGATAAAAGTTATAAACTAACACATGTATTTCCCTAAAATCGCCAAACAGACATAACTAATGACACCGTTTGGATTTTTACATATTTCGAAAATTCACTGATTATATTTTCTGTGTACAAGGAGTATCCCAGCCTGCAGTTACCCACAACAGGTTATAATCATGAAATTATTAATATTGGCAAACATGAATTGATTTGCTTGTAAATGAAATGGATACCTACTTCAATTAATGGCATATTAACCTGTGACCCTTTGATAATCTTTATGAGAATATTATGAACCATTGAAATGCTGTACACAGCAACTTCATATTTATAAAAACTTTATACTCCAGCAAAATAAACAATATTCTAAACTGGGGGTCAATGGTTTGCAAATGCTCAGAAATTAGCATTGCTGTGCAAGCATTGTTACCGATATACTCAAGCATTTCTGCACAAAAAAAAAATTATTTCCCTAGACCATAAAAAACACGAGCAATTCCTTTTCAACAGTTTTCAAAATGAAAAGCGCTCGCTAAGTTTCTACGGATTAATTTTTCGTGAAATAGCTGAGCAATAACAACTTTTCTAAAAAAAACAAAACAATTCACTTATGAGCTTTCAACAAAACATGGCCAAAATAGCTTTACGAGAGAGTCGAAAAAAAGGATATTACCGTCCTGGGAATCTCTTTCCTCGAGTGGCAAATCCCCATGATTGCATTTCGCTTGATTGCTCAAGAAGCAATTTTTCCCAAAGTTTTTCGAGTCTAAATTCAACAGCATATTGGGCTGATTCGAAGTGAAATTAGCCGTGCTCAGGGTAGCCAAAACCAAGTTGTCATCCTTAGTTTTCGTGGCGTTAGTTTCCACGACCATTGTTTCTTGGACGTGTTTCGGAACTTTGCTCAAAGGCACCACATCAACTTGGATCCTTAAGCAAATTCCTTGCTTTTCCAGTTCCCGGAAAACGTGCAAATAGCTGTTGTTCAGGGCGAACCACGCTCCGTTACGTTCGACCACTTGGATTTTGGGCAATTCGTTCACTTTTAGGACCCGATTGCTAATCGAGTTTAACAGATTTTCGTCCGGTTTGAAGCACTCGGTGGAATAGTCCCGCACGAAATGTATTTCAGATGGTGCCAACTGCATGTTGACAAGACTGGGAAAAATAGAAAAAATTCTGCTTAAAAGTTTCTTCGCTGAGAAAACTTCGCAGAAACCTTCTACGGCAAATACCGTCCAACAGAATGCATAATTCCAGATTCCGAGCACCCCTGCATGCAGCACGTACTGCGGCTGGTCACAAACTCCCAATCAAAACTGCGATGACTTTTTTCCCCGAGCCCCAAAGACAAGTGTCAAGACACTTCCGAGGAAGTTGAGCACAATCCGTGTTGTTTTTTAAATGAGTACTATTTTAAAAGTCAAATTCGAAGTATAAAGTCATGTTTTGTTGCCAAAGTGTCCACACACATACGCGTACACGGTCTGATACCTCTCCTAGCGCTTTCAACATTATGAGCTTTTGTGGCTGGATTCTGCAGTCTGAGCAGAGGCTGCAGCAGTTTGTTAAGCATAAAATCGATCGATAAAAAGGAAATGTTATAACGTATACTGTAGCCATTATGCCATTTGAAATTTATTGTTCAGAATCCAGCCTATGCCAGCACAATTAGAAGTTTGCAGCCAACTTTTGACAGGCTACATGACTTTGAAGTAGAAAGCCCAACTCACTTGCCCCTCAAGATATCAAATCTTTTACCTGACATATTTCATTAAAGAAATAAGAATTTCTTTAAAGCAAATGTTATATAGGCCTATATATATAGAGAGAGAAGAAAAACAAACTAAGCAGCATGTGTATTTCATAAAGCAATGTTCAAATAATGAAAATTGTCTTTTTTGTTTAGCATACATTTTACTGGGAGGATGGCAGAAACCATCAATTACTTGAGAAAAAGCCTAACTACATTACATGAAGCAACAAAATAAGAGCTGATTTCCCTGGTTTTTTGCACTCCATTTTCCTGACTAGGGTTATTTTTTTAACACTTTTGTTGTGATGCAAATCACTGAATAATCAGCATCACGCCTTAGCTTAGCTCATAGTTTGCCAACAATAGTCCTGAAGAAAAAGTTCTAATTCCAACCACCAAGGTCCACTTACTAGTTCTATTTACATTTTAATTTAGAGTATGGTATTTGCTTTCAATAACCTTGATAAAATATGGCTATTATACATGCATGAAGTTATGCTAACATAAGTAATGCAGTTAATTTGTCAGCAAAATAAAATTTAAGGTACTATTGCAAACCTTACCTTTTTTGATAACATGCGTCAAACCAATTTTTCAGCCTCAAATATACTGGCAAAACATTCGTGAAATATCTTCCTAGGCTATATATTAAGGAGTCCATTACCTCCAACTTCCTTGGCAAGTGACTATAGTATCACAAAATTGCAAAAGGAACTTGCAAACAAGAAAACAATTTTATAATGCAATCATGGATTATTATCATTGAAACAAATTTCAATTTGCAAATTGCTTGATCTAATTTGGTTTCCTTTCAATTGGACAAATTTCTATTTCAGAGCAATTTATGCAAATCATTTCCTGCATATTTTCCTGGCCCACGTGAAAAATTTCTTCACCAGATTCACTGGAAATGTATAGAATCAATTTTTCACATGGCCACTTTTGACTCTAGACCAACGAAAATAAGACTCAAGTAATCCCTTTTTTTACATTTCATCTTTTTCGAAAAACAAACCTATTTATTAATTTTATTTTTGATCATTGCTGGTTTATGTGACAACAAAATGGGTAAAGGGGCTTTCCTTAAATGACGTCACTCACCAAGGGAGGGTGAGGGGAAGGAATGGGGGGGGGGGTTAAATAAACTAGATTAAACTTCAATCACGTGCGAATTATATTACATTTACTGGGATATGCACACGCCCTGGGCCCCATTTTGAAATAAAAATTTCTTAAGGAGGTGCAGCTTTGAGACAGCAAATGAACTTCAGAAAATTCTAATTTTCTGATAACATTTTTAATGGAGTGTTGTACAGTGCACGTGCATATTACACCAAACCAAACAAAATTTGCATGCACTGCACCACATTTTAGAACAAAAATGTCGTGAGGCGAGTGCATCTTTTAAGTGTTTCTTTGTAACCCCCCCCCCCCCGGCATAACTGTGCCCTTGACAATAATTCTCATTTACATGCAATTTTACAGAATATTTTGTTTAAATTTTTTCTTCTTCATGATATTTGAGTTTTACTTTATCAACAAATACGTAGTTAGGATTTGAAGGTAACCATAGTAACCACCACTAAGTTTACCCCTAACCATGCAGTTGATATAAGCATGTGCTATCTGGTGTATGAATATAATAAACACTAATAAATATAATTAGCAACTAATGGCAGTCTTAATGATAACAAGAGGTAGTCGTCAATATATAACAGAATTTCAAGCAGCAATAAGACTGGGAATTAGGGCTAAACGGTTCTATCGTGCGATTAATAGACACACTAAACAGTGTGGTGCTTCAGGCTTACAGCCAAACTGTTGTGGATATGCGACAACAGAAGCAGCAGGGTCATTTAAATATATTAAATCGGTAAGGACAAACACGAGTAGAACGAATAGTGAGAATGATCCCGATCAGTTTGGCAATTTAAAAGACGCTTATATCGAACCAACAAGATTACAAAAAAGGGCAGCAGTTGCAGAAGCCCACAAAATCAAAAAAGCACAGGTCAGACCTCGAGTAAAAACAAAGCCAGAAAAAGCTACAGAAATAATAGATGAAGGGGATATTTTCGGGAAAATTGGTCCACCACTCCGGACACAAACTGATGACTTGGCAACGAACGACGAGGGGGATAAATTGGAGGAAGAATATCTTAGCAACAAGCCAAAACCATGGAAAACAACGAGGGAGGCTTCTACCAAAATGAAGGAGTTAATTCGTGAGAGAAGGGTAAAACAATTGCTTAAATTCCATTCACAAAAACTATAAGCTGGAATACGCTAAATACGTTATTTTTCCCTGCAGCTAGGTGATGCACTGGCTCTACTAACAGAAGTTATCAAAATAGACAGGATAAAGCCAGATTCCTACATGTACAACGTGCTTATCGGTGGGTGCGGAAGGGCCGGTTACTCCTCCAAGGCCTTTCAACTGTATAAGCAGGTAAAGTGGACTTTTGAGTGTCGTAAATAGACTCCCAGTTATTTGCTAAAAATTGCATTTATGGCATACAGATGAGGGAGCGGAATCTAGAACCGGATGGATCAACATACACGGGCCTATTTAACGCGTATGCTAATTCACCATTTCCCGAAAAAGAACTAAACGGTGTTAAAGGACTTCATCAAAAACTCGCGGAAAAGGGGATCGCCTTGAATCAGAAAACCTATCATGCGGCGATAAAAGGTAATCTCAAGTAAAAGTTGGGCAAAACAGAAATTTGTGTTTAAAAAAATTCATATTTTTAGCATTTGGACGATGTGGGGATCTACAAATGGCATTTCACCTCGTGGATGAAATGATACAGAATGGCGTCGGTGTAACCACAGAAACGTTCACCTTTCTGCTGTCTGGATGTGCATCCGACCGAACGTCGGGCTTTCTCCACGCCATCAGGGTACGTACGTGCATACAAATAATTCCCCATTTTGTAGTAATCTGGTCATTCACGTCTACTTTATCCAATAGGTTTGGAAGAAAATGCGAGAAAAGCATCTGAAGCCCGATTCGTTCATCTACAACCTTCTCTTACGCACGGTTCGTGACTGCGGTTTGGGGGATCCTGAAATTGCCGGACAGCTATTATTAACCCAAAATTCGTTGGACAATCCTAATCTAAAAAGACTCCCAAAACCGGACCAACAAAACGAAAGCAAAAATCTCACCACAAAAGAATTAATTGTGCAAAATTCACAGCTGCCCAATGTTCTGTCTCCGAATTCGAACCTTGGCGACGTTCTAGCTTTGCGGGCCGCCGAAACACCACAGGACAGGCAAGGCCACATTTCCCTTATTTCCAAATATAAAATAAAATGAAATTCTCTCCGGCATTTAGATCCTCATTAATTATTCTAGGCTTTTAATGTTGGGTGGTTTGACTGGTCTATTTAATCGCATGAAAAAAGATGGTGTGAAACCCCGTATTCAGACATTTACGCAACTCTTAGAAATAATTCCACGGGATGAAAACGAGGAAAACCAGCTCTTAGAAATAATGAAAGAATGCGCAGTAAAGCCTGATATTGACTTTTTTAACGTATTAATAAAACAACGGAACTGCAGGAGGGATTTTGAATCTGCCAAGGTACAAAATTGACTTAAAATAACTACACATGGCCCTATCAGTCATTTAAAAATTAGTGTAATTAACCCTATCCCGTGTAAACATTCATTCAATTTTAGAACGTGTTACATTTAATCGCTGAAAACCATTTACACATGGATATTGCTACTTTTGGTACGCTAGCCCTGGGTTGCAAGGAATTTAGCGATGGGTTGCTTCTTCTACAAAATATGGACGTAAGTTCCAGTAGTTTGTTATAAAGTTTTCACCAAGCATTTTTCAAATACTTTCAAATTCCAGAAGTCACTCGTTTTTTTTTATTATTATTATTTTTTACACCAGGAGGCAGGCTTTAGGCCCAATATTGAAATCATGGGTGCTCTAGCACACAAGGCCATGATTACAAAGAATTTCTGGTACCTCATCAAGGTGTTACAAGTCATACATTCTCAAAGCATTTCCCCAAGCATAAAACTAATAACCGAAGTGGAAGAATTTCTTGTTTTTATCAAGAGCTTTATTGTGGAACAGGTGTGTGAAAGGGCTTAGTGGAAATTACCTTGGCCTTTATGATTAACTAACATAAACTATTTGCAGGAGAAGAAAGGCGTTAAATTTCGTGAGAAAGACTTTTTTATAAAAGGCTACAAATCTTTCTTGAGTTACTACAAAAGATGGCTTAAAGAAATGAAGATTGAACTTCCTGAACATCCGTGGGACGCTTATAAACAACCCTTATGATAAGCTGAATGTTGTTAATACTATGGAGGACGTTTCTTTATCATTTTAAAACATGTAGCTAAGAGTTTGAGAATAAAAAATGTATCGACTTACCATTCTGAATTAATTTGTAGATTAGTGTCAAGTATTAAAACCCATTTTCAGGCTTGGTTGTAGGATCATCGATACTTCGGAGTTTTGGATCGTACATGTCCCACAAGCGTTTGAATTCCTTGAAGTATGGCTCCACCATGCCCGGGTTGTTGGTGATGCACAGGTTTTCTTGGTTTCCGGTCACGGCTTCCCAAGTCCAGTTGAAAGAACCACTCATCATAATCGTGTCATCGATGATAGCAAATTTGTGATGCATATATTTTCCAGGTGGATTGCATCGTATGGGAATACCTGAAAGTTTGGAACTATTATAAAACCTATTCAATGGATTATAGTAACCATTATGCCTGATTAGTAAATACATGTATGCAATTTCAGCTTTTCCATAGGAAAGCAAAATGAGGGTGAAGTTTATTAAGAGCTTAGTGAATCCCAAATGAATTTCAAACGGATTAGTAGAATTAATTAAGAGTAGATATTTGGAAGGTTACTGCTTTTCTACCTCTCAATCTCAACAGAATCTTGAGAAAGCTTTTGGATGAATACCGTACTGAATCTTAGTGAAACACAGGATCATTAGTGAGTCCTGTAGGCCTACTATTTACCATGTGGGACCTTCTAATGATTCTTGAATAGTTTGCCAACTGATTTGTCTTAACCCAAATGGGACTATTTAAAAGGTAAACAAGCACATAACTTGTTCATCATTTTCATACTTTTGAATGCATAATTGCATGAAGACTTATGTTTCTACTATTCAGTAGCTACGGCCATGGAGAATAATCGTCTCCCTACAGAAAATGCTAATTCTTTACATACCAACGAAAATAATTGTCTAAAACACTGGCCTGAGGCCTTACAAATGAGGACAAATGTTTCCTTAACATTGAAGCATTCATTAATTAAAAAAACTAGCTGGCATAATAAACTTCAATAGGCCTTCCATATTTGAACAATTTTTGCTGCTTAGTATGTTAAATTGGTATTGCACAAAGTTAATGGACTGATTAGAAATACGGTAATGTAAAACAGCATCAGGGTTGTCCATAAATTGCACTCAAGATATTAAAACACAGTATCTTATTCCCCCACCCCACCCTTCATTGTCTCACCTTGGAAACCATTTCACGATTTCCCATTTGACCTACGGTAATCATCAATTATCTGATTGTTAAAGTAATTGAATTTTCCGATTTTTAGTATTGCTGTTTACGTTTATTTATGGGAGTAAAAGACTATACCGCCTTCATATTGGGTCGGAAAATGCTTAGATCCTCTTGGGAGTTAACTGCAAACATAATTTACATATGACCCCCATATATATATATAATAGAAGTATAGGAAGTGGTACTTAAGGCCAAATTTCGAAATATTTCAACAAATTAATCTTCCAACATCCCACCTTGTTCATCTCAAGAGACATATGTGGTCAAAAATAGAGCATCAGTGGCCCTCAATTCACTAAGAAATCCTCCTGGCAATTCTCGGAAAGGATATAAGAGGAAAATTTTGTTGCACAGTAAAGCAGGGTGCACTCTCCAAAATGGGGCTTAAAAATTGGTTTGCTGGGATCTTGGACTAAGGGGATGAGTACTAGGTCATACATATTTGTTTTGGTTGAGATATATCAGTTCATTTGTGTTATAAAAGACCTAAAAATGTTCATTCTCACCTTGAGCTCTCAGATGTCCTATTTTGGATGTCGCTTCGTCTGAGAAATTTCCATCAGTAATGACCCTAACCTTAACACCCCGACTCTGAATCTTCAAAATGGTTTGACTCACTACATAAGCCGATATCAAGTACTGACAGATATCCATACTTTTCTTGGCACTGTTCAGATAGGCTAGAAATGTTTCTAACAACCGCGCATCGTGAGAATATCTGCATACTTTCCTATGACATCCGCTAGTATCATCATAATGAAATCTACAGGGCTCTTTAGGCTCTGGAAAGAACAACACTTCGTGAAACACATCGCTCGAATCGATCTCAAACTTCCCGCCATTTTGTACTGGCAAATTCGAGCGTGTCTTTCTCTTGTTCCTAACATCCCAAAGCCAAAAAGACAAGTAAATTAAACCATCTAGTATAATTCCACCCAGCATAATTTCGCGTAATCTTTGTAATTTAGACATGCTAGGGTTACTGTATAAAAACTCACGAAGAACCGCACTCGCCTCCCGTCGTTACCGTAAACACAAACAAACAGACTATCGACAAGTCACGTCATTAAATTTAATGAATTTAATCACAAGTGGTGCCACCTACCTAATTCGTCTGCAATTTCATTTTGGTTTTTTCATTAATAAAAACGGAGGGGAAAGGGGAGAGAAAGAAGGGAGGGTGGAATCAGTAGCGGATCCAGACTTTGGTTTTGGGGGGTTCACGGTCCGGGCAGCACCCAAAAATCCATTTCGAGAAAGCCCCGACCCAAAGAAAATTTCCAAAATTTTTGACCATGGGCAAAAATTAAAGGTTTCGGTACATTGTTGAAAAAATGTACAAAAAATGGCGCCACAGGCGATTTTTTTTATATCAAAAACACTCAAAATGGGCTAAAAATCAACAAAATTGCATATTTCCCTATTTTTTTCTAGTTTGAGTTTGAACATTTGGGGGGGGGCAGAACATGACCCTCCTGGATCCGCGCCTCGGTGGAATGAAGTAAATTTCACTCTTTTTAGTAAACTAGTATAGAGGTTTTCTTAATGAAACAATATTGTTTGAAATCTTGCCCCTCTTCCAATATGTCATGAGCATCCGCAGGATTTTTGCCAAGGAAGGGTGGGGGGAAGAGAATGAAGGCAGACCCTATCTAGGCGAGCTAGTTGCTTGAAATATTTTATTTAAGTTATAATATAATATCTCGAGCCAAAGGGGGGACAAGCGCCCGTTCCCCCCCCCTCTCCCCCCGTGGACGCCCACATGATGTTTAGCCCAAATTATGCCGATAACATTAGCGTCACACTTACCAGACCTAGGTTCAACTCACAAAGTCGGCTGCCTTGATCGTGGTTTCCCATGCCTTCGGCTTCCTCTCCTTCCTGCCAAGTTGGCATCTCACTTCCGAGTGCATAACTAATAGTAATTGCCATAAACTCGTATCACGGTGACTTGGATTGATGTGGGTCATGTATGCTTGCTTAAATATTAAGCAATCATAGCTAAGAATGTTGACATGATGAGCCAGGAAAGTTTTAAAAAAGATAAGAAGACCAAAATCCTCAAAAGATTTCATAAATAGCCATAATGAATTAATCAATTTCATGAATATCAACTGTATATTTGTACCCTATACTTAGCATAAGTACACAAGTTTAAACTCAGCAATAGTTTTGCCTAGTAATAACCTGCAAAATTCCTGTAGTTTTCCTGATGTATTATGCTTCACAAACTTAAGAAAACTTGAAAAAAATGCATTTTTAATAGAAAAACACAACTTTAGGAAATGCCCAAGTGCAGTGTAGACCGAGATTGTAGCACGAGGTGCATTGTGGTATAACTTTCCAAATTTGATTTGCCGATTTGGCTATGTGAACTGCTTTCAAAGGATAATTGCATTTTCTGGAATTTGCATATTCACCGTAGTTTCTAGGTATTCTCGGAGTACGTACACTCTATATAAATTCAACATCACTTGTATGGATATTACACAGTGGTGGTATTTAAGATATTTATATCAAACGGTTGCCATGTTGTGCTAGGGAATTGGATAGCTAGAACTACAATTTCAGGATTTGGCAATACACGGGCCTTCGGTACAGGTGTATGTTACAACTTGACACATTTACTTTCAAATGAAAAATCCTAAACACTCAATAGAGGCGAATAAAAGAATGTAGAAGAATAAAAATGATAAGAGAACCTGGAGTGAAGGATTTCGGGAATATTGGGGGCGAATAATTAGCATGTTCCAAGATGATCGAGAAATGAGCCATTAAAATTCTCTTCGATGGTACTTATCTGGGTCGTAATAAGATGTGACGACGACTCGGTTTGCAAACTTCCGTCCAGCCAAGTTCTGCTGCGCTTGTTGGCAATCAATGACTGAATTGAACTCCACAAACACCTGCAAAAATTTAAAACGATTAAATAAAGCATAGACTTAAACATAGGTAGCAACTGCCGACGACTATTGACCTTTCCACATCCTGGTACTTCCACGCCGTCTATCGGTCGAGGAATCTCGACGCTTCGTACAACTCCATATTTGTTGCAACCTTCCTTGATGTCTTCTAGGATTTCTATCGTAAATTGTGCATAAAAATAATGAAATTAGCAAACAGCCATTAAAAGTGTCAAAAATGCCTCAAAAATTATTTTTTTTCGAAACAGAAATTTGTTAGCTACGTTGGACAAAATGCACAACTTTTTAAGAATTTTTTAACCAATATATATGCATTTTCTATTGAAATTCTTGCCAAAAATATTTAAAGGATTTTCCCCCTGACTATAAGTATCCATAATGCTAGCAAGCATTTTAGAATTTCTTTCTTAGAATGCAAGAATTAGTAATAGGATATATTGTATAGGATTTTTTTTCCTATTTTGTTAGAATGACATTAATTTAGTAGCAATAATAAAATAGCTAAAAACGATCAAAATATAGGAATATATTTCAAAAAATATGAAATGAACTCCACATAAAATTATACGAACCTTCATATTCATCCTCGTCTATTAAATCTTCCGGCGTCACCATGTTCATCAAGCACAGTACTTCGGTTGCCGGTCCAGCACCGGCCGTCAAATTTAATCCAGGCACTTGGATTTGAACGGGAGCCTGTGCCTGCTTTAGCATAACAATAGTCCAAATTAAAATTATTGCACGTAAAAGCAAATGAGACAACAGGACAGGTATTTTCTATTTGTGACTGCACTTGCATTCATTTGATTGTTCTTCGCACCGATACTGGCTCGCTGGACGATGAGTTTTTTGTCTCCCAGCTGCATTCCATTCAAACCAGCAATTGCCTAAAAGCAGACGTAATTTTCATACTTTTCCAAAAATAATCCCATAAGTTCAGCAGGAAAATTCCACTCACTTGATCCGTTAGATTGACGTCAGCATATTCGCAGAAAGCGTAGCCTTTCGATAGACCGGTAGCACTGTCTTTAACGAGGTTAAAAGCTCTGAGTTGTCCAAAGGATGTCAGTAATTCCTTCACCTAAAAACGGCAGAAATTGTAATTAAAATTGCTACATGCCAACTCCTTCCCTTATTTTTAGTCAGTGGGTAAATATCATATAGTTTTTTTTTTTTTTTAGAAAACACGCGACAAATGGCTCCCCGACAAATAGCTTACACGGGTCAAACCTATCCCCATATGGTTTGAAAAATTTTACTCACCATTAATTTAATTCAGATTCTTGAGATCAAATGAGTGCAGTTCATTCAATAAAATCAAAGCACGAACCTATTTCACCATAATTCTAAAATAACTACTAGAAACCCAAAGCTTGAAAGATTCAAAAAATGATAACATTGCCAACTTTTGCATAAGCAGTCAATTTGCAAAGTTATCGTGAGCTATTCATTCAGTGGACGAATAAGAAGCGGAGAATAGTTCTGCTCCTTTACAAGTATGCAGGTGCTAAAATAATAACCGTAGCTGGTTGCTCGTCCCACGGTTTTCTAGCTCGTGCCCACCCAATTCGTAAGAACAGGAACGGATGGCGAACATCCAAGGCATGACGGAATTCCCCAGACAAACAGAAATGCCGATAACACTTGCCTTCATCTCCAGCGCAATAACTCAGGGATGCGTATGAATTAGTGACTAGGTTGGGATTACCACCCACGATACCCTAGCTATGGATCAAACGAGGGAAGAAGCAAAGAAAAATGAGTTTTTGTTTGGCAAAAACAAAAAAAAAATAATAAATAAACTGAAAGAAAAACACATTTCTATACACTATTGGATGTGTTTTTTCCTCATTAAATTAAGAAATTTACCTATTTTAAATAGTCAAATTTAAGTAAAATAAAATTAATTGAATATTTCTTTAAAAATATGAGAAATTCCTTAAATTTTATTCTACAATATTTACAGTTAAAGGAGCCTTTTTACCCACTTACCATGTAGTCACACATATACTTTTGCCTGAATAAATGTTTCTAATTTTCAGCACTTGAATGTGGCAAACCCTACCAACCCCCAAGCTTTCCCTGTGGCCCTGTCGCTCGAAGATGGCAAGTGTACAGACTATTTTGGCTGCCACATGTTCAAAATCTAGTCTACATCTACCGCACGTTCCACGAACAACATAGAGATTATAGGTTTTTTGGACTTACCTGATCTTCGTTCAAATAGTTCGGTAATCCTCCAATGAAAATCTTATGGGGGGAGTCTTGCACTACAGTGGACACAACACCTGGAATTAACATTATTGCCAAAGACATTGTTGTTTCTGCACGCAAAACTCGCCGAGTTTTCGGGCAGTCAACGTGCAATATTCCACCAATTCAAATATGCACGATAATTCAGGTAGGATAGTGCGTGGGAGCTTTTTTAAATTAAGGCACAAAAAAACTTCACACCTGGGACATTAGTCGATGTCGGTTCAGTCATTCCCGGCATCGGTTGGTAATCGTGAGGTCGGCGTATTTTTAGGCTTTGTCCCTTAAAATTGATTCCGTCAAATGCCATGGCCTGTGTGGTTTCATCAATAGATCGGAACTACACAAAATGAAATTCGTGGTAGTCACACAGTAGTGCACTAAACAACCACACATTTAAGAACTTACCTCTAAAAACGCAAAATTCTTGTCTAAATTAATTTGGCAAGCCAGAATAGGGTTCCCAGGTGCTTGTGCCAGGCCAGAAATGTGCATTTGTTGATTAAAAAAATCCATCATTTCCTCCTAAATATATATTTACATTTTTTCAAAAATTTTTCTAGTATATACAATGGTTTTTTTTTAAAACAATGGGGGAAAAAAACCAGTCTCTTTCAAATAAACTTACAAAATGATAAAGGGGGCACGCTACTGTTTAGTTTTGATGATTAAAAGAAAGATTAAGTAAAATGCAGCTTCAGAAAAGGGACTATTGACGCCATTTAGTAGGGCACAAAACAGCAGATTGACTAAAATAATCAAATACAATACACTCATATTTTACCTCTGATACACCAAAAGGAATATTGCCAACGTAAAGGCGCCTGGCTTGCCGCGTAATGGTGCTACCCACAACGGGCATCACTACTTGTGGTGTAGCTTCTACAAGAGTTGCAGGAATCTGTCCAGCAGCTACACAACCAAAAATCAGACTTTTAACTAACTTTCAGTCCTACCTCTATAAATAACAAAATAAAATCTAAAGCAAATGTTATTACCCTGCATTGCTTTGTACTGAAATGGAGTAACGTGCTCAAATCCGGGTGGTGGTATATCCCAATAAACTGAAGGCTTTCTACGCCGTGATCGTTTTTCTCTGGGTCTACAAATACATTAATGCAGTCAGGACACTAATAGCTTCAACTATAGTTCCCGACAGCTTATCTAGCCAGGCTTTTCACTTTTGTATCATTACAGTTCAAACAGCCAATCGAAGTTTTTTCCGCAACGAAACAAAAGTGAAACGCCTGGTTAGATAAGCTGGGGGGATCTATAGCGTTTGGTCGCAGGGGCATTAATTTAAATTGAGAAGCATTCATATTGCCTCTTGATTTTCCCATAAAAACCATGTAAAAATTGTGATTTTAATTGGCTCACGGTTAAGCTGTACATAAGGGATTAACAAAAAAAACCATCCCCAACTCCATAACTATATATATATATATTATAGTGAACGGAATGCTCAATGCCAGATATCTCTCTCATAAGTTTTCTTTAACCAAAAGAACAAAATTCTTAAATATAACACATTCAGTGGACAATTAAGTTGCTTATTAAAAAGTGATAGGCAATTTTCAACATTGCTTTAAAGATGGGGACGGCGCATATTTAAAAAGATATACCCTGGACGAGCTGGGGGTTCACGCGCTGGTTCCCGTTCCTTCGAAGCTGATCGTGTCCGTTTGCGGGGTTTCGATCTATCCTGATCTCGAGTTTTATCGCGTTCATGATTGCGATCCCTATCAACTCGCTCTCGATCGTTGCTAGTTCGACGTGGTCGAGGCGAGCCAGAACGACTTCTTCGCCGGTCTCGGGATTTTTTCTGATCTGAAATTAAATACAGGTGGTGCCGATTCTGGAACTCATTCTCTATTGCCAATCAAATTCCCACAACTTAAAGATTTAAATTTGCGTGTTCTGCATCTATGAGCCTTTGACACTGAAGGTATTATGTAATGGATAATATGCACAGATTATAAACTCAGTTTTAAAAAGAAGAAATAAACGTGTATGTCGCTGAAGTTGTGCTTGGGGAAATGCTATAATACCAGTATACGGTACAGTATTTAACAACAATGCCATAAAAGTTATAAGGTAGTGGTCGTTATTATACTATATACTTTTCATCATCTACCCGTATATTTCATTTTAGTGAATTCCACAGAACGTTTCAGATTTGTAATCTTGTGAAATCAAGCTCGGGTGCATAAAGCCGGTTAAATTTTAAGCCTATGTTAGTCAGGCCTTGCTAACAAACAAAAACCTCGATATAAACAAATACAAACACATTACTTCCTGCACATACTAGAATACTTATTGTGTCAATTTACCTTTATTATCCCGATCTTCACCCATTTAATTTAGTTAGTTATCAAAAAATAACCTATTTTACAAAAATTCCTTTATCCCCAATCCAAGAAAACACAAGGAGAGGAATCACAAATGATCGAAGTATCAATGAACAACGCTCCTGCCAATAGATTTTGAAATTTGAACATTACAATTTGGCGGGAAAAATTATCAATTTAAATCTCATTTAATAAAAATAAGAAAAAAGTTTCCCTTTGTGCACCGAATTAATAACGAACCAACTGGCATATAACAACAACAAATATGGAACTTAGCAGAATTCTCACCATGTCACGACTGACCAGGAAAAATAGAAGAATCTTCAAATCACATTTCAGAAACTATCCGAACACGTAACAGAAAAGCAATTAAAGTCAAACAATATATTATTGCAATATCGCTCTTCTATTTTAATTTGTTCTTGAAAAACAGACTCTAAAATAAACTTGTGTCTCAAAACAGTAAACATTTTATGCACAATTAATGACAAGCTACGAAAGTGCAAAGTTTACTATTCACCATATACGCTACAAGGGGATAAATCAGCGGCTCGTAAGTCCTCTTTGCAGATGATCGATATTTAAAAATTGCAGGATTACAATATAGTTCATTCCTATATCCTTTCGATGCACGCCACACATACACACACACGAAGGCCCAACATTTCTGAATTCTATAATTTTATGACTTTTAGCAGTTTTCACTCACATGAGCCACTAGATGAGGTGGAATGTCTTAGCACATATTATTTGCCTCTAACAGGGCATCACAATGGAATGCACTCTACTGTACGGTGATCATGCTATTTGAAAATTTTGGGCCTAGTATGAATTGCATTACGTATTTTGAGTAAGTTTATGATACAACCGTTGACCCCACCAAGATTCCAAATCAAATGGTTTAAAATCTAGTCAACAGAAAAAGCATTTAGTTAATGTAAACACAGTACTCTGCATAAGATGTTTATAAATTTAGCATTTCTATGAAATATATATATGAAAATTATGCATCAACTTACTCTGTAACAATGGTTTTGATGTGGATTTATCTTGATAATACTTGACTACGGGAATACCTTAAAATAAATGATAAATAAGTAACATATGATTTGAGGAAAGATTAGTTTACTGTAGCTTGTATTCATACCTCTTAATCCTTCAGTGGGCTGCTGCTTATTTAGTTCATATTCTCTATATACCCTGTTCCAATCTTAAACAAAAATAATAAAATATAATATTTTTATTTTCATAAACATAAAACTAAAAGGTTTCAGCTTTCTCTTAACCTTCTGAGATGTATCGGACAATGTCTTCATGATGAGGATTTATTTCTGTTGGAACACGTTGACTGTTGGATTTTTGCTTTCCATTGACTTGATGAAATGTTGGTTTTGGAGAACTAAAATCACATACAGACAGGGTTCGATTTTGGCATTTTGAACTAGGGGGGTTGGACATTGCAGGCAGTGCTGCACCCAGAAAGCCATTTTTTTGGGGGGGAAGGGGGGGGGG
>JAQIXP010001431.1:0-18496 GCA_034700285.1 Proteroiulus fuscus | reverse complement strand
AAATGCACGTAATAACAAAATCGATCTTATACATTTTGTAGTAAATTAAATGAGCTTTCCAAAAAATCAAACCCCATGCATCGTTATCCGTTCAGCCAATATTGAGATCCGTTAAATGTTGGGAAAAATTTCACGTCTATGTAAAATAGCATGGGAAAACGGAACAGTCAACTTTAAAAATCGATAACTACATTTAGAATGCACGTGACGTCATAATCATGGGTCAGTTTTTAGTAAATTTAATAATCTTTTAAAAAAATCAAACCCCATCTTTGAACTTTTACCTGTTCTTGAGTTAGAACAGTTTGAAGAAAACGAATTTTAACTTTAAAATCCCCATAGGCCCATGCTGTTAAAAGTGTGGACAGCCCCCTGAACTTTTTTGTTTTAAATTAATCTATGGGTAATTTATGTATTTATTTAAATTCTTTTGACAATCTTTGATTTTGTTTGTATTTTGTCGGTGTAAAATATTGCTTAAATATTAAGGTCTACATATTTTTCAATGAAACAAAAAACAAATATTCTAGTAGACCTATATACTCTCCCTTAATTATTTTGATCATGAAGCAATAGAATAAGCATTAAATCTCTCATGGCACAACAATTTGACATTTTTTAAGTAAAAGTATCATGAACTCATGCAGGAAACCCCAATTTTTATAAGCTACTGTAAAGCAGTCCCCTCAACCTGGAATGTCAGGAAATTTGAATTGGCAATGGAAATGTCATGAAATATTTATTTTTGAGTGAACAATTAAAATTTAGCTTGTTGTTTAATTTAAAATTGTCTGCTTGATTTTTGTAATGGAAAAATTTAATTTGGTCAGGAAACAGTTTGGAAATTCAAGGAATTTCTTTTCCAAAATATTCTGGGAACAGATATTATAGCTTAATTGTGTGTCAAACAATCAACAAAACCTTTCTACTTAATGGGTTGCAATTCATGGTTCGTACTAAAGTTAACAAACTCATTTCCTAAACTTTCCCTGACTAACCCAAGAAAATTCCCCTAACTTTTTAAAAATAATAATATTATAGTTTACCAGAGATAATGTGAGTATAATCAGAAGCTATAGTCTTAAAAAATTCCCCTGACTTCTCCTTACCATTTTAATTTTTCCTGACGGCCCTGGTCCGTATGAACCCTGCATTACACATGATCACAACAAAAAAGACAGCTGACCACTGCAGGGCCATTACAAGACATTTGAAATGCTTTCAAGTGGTATAAAAAATCCTTCAAACCTGTCAAAGCATTCCGAAGAATTTCAGTGGGTTCCTGTATGTAGTTTAGTTTTAGAAAAAATATATTGTTCATTAGCAGAGTATTTTTATCAGTTCAAAAAAATGCTCTTAAGGTTTTATATCAGCATGAATATTATTATATAGCATTGCCTTAAACAAATTGAACTTGCCAAACCAGAATTTAGTATTTTTTATCAGATTGACATTTTTAATTATCAGATCATTTTATATGCAAATTACGTTCGTAGCTACAATACACACGTGTGTACTTAAATTGTATGTGTGTATCTGTATTGGATTTGACCACAGTGACCAATGAAACGTTTGCAAGCAACTTTTATTGTATTGTCAGTCCCATTTACTATTTTTTATATTCACAAGCGTTTTTCCTCATTTCCTGCATGCTTAAAACCTTTTATGTGGATTTCCTTTATATCCCAATGGAATTGTTGAATTTAGTATTATCTTTATGTTATAATTGTGTTAAAATTGCAAGCCATACATTGCCAATCCATTTAATTAGTATTCCCATTTGTCTCTATTTTCTCATCTGTTTAATTAAACTTAATTTAGAATTTTTTTAAGTTGTAAATCCTTCTGGTTTAAATGAAATTGTTCAAGTTGTGCAAATATATCTTAGTCACAATTACCATATATGTAAGTCTATGTATGCAATTGAATTGAAGCAGGGCAAATGCCCTATGTTCAGTCCATAATAATTTAAGCTCGTAAATTAATTGCACAAAGATTTGTAATGTCTTTGCTTTATATTAGTTTTCCAAAAACAAATAACAATAAATGGATCACTTCCAGACGTATAGCAACATAATTTACAATAAAACCGCTGCAATTTGAGATAAGTAAAAATAAACAAAAAATCGATTTTCTTTAATGATCCATTGGTTTTACTTTCAAAATGAATATTATAACAATTAATTAACTTTCCCATTACAGAAATTCATTAAGCTATAGTCTAGACGCATGCAGTGTTGTTTTAGTTAATAGTCTCCACATGGATTTAACATTACATCCAATTTGCCTGGATATTGCTATTGTAATAAATGGAAAATGTTTTTTTTTTTACATTTTTCAACATTTCAAATTCAACCACAATTATTATTATATAATCTTACCTATGGCAGTTCACATCGCCATCATGGAGTAATCCACTTTTAATTCTCTCGGCTGTTTTTTTCTTCCCAATAATTAGTTATTTGTCAGATTAAGTCGCTGTTATGTTTCCACTGGAGCACGTGTGTTTTAAATGGTAAATAAGTTTCGTTTATGCACATTGTCACACCACTTGTTGAATACTTTTAAGTTGAAGCATTTGGGCGCGCCTTCTAACGGGATTGGCATGGACAACTTTTCCCACAATATACCTTGCCCTTAAATCAAGGGAAACCGGTGTAACGCATACATTAATCCGAAATGTCCAAGCTGATTTTTTGTGTCAAAGCATTGCTGGCTTGAAATAACAATAAGTAATATATTAGCAAATTCTTTTGGTAATCAAAATGGCTGTGGTGATTTGGTTACTCTGAAGCAGCCTTGACCAAAAACGTGTTCTAAATGGCTCGAAAATGGGTTTTGTATGCTGAATAACTGTGGGGGGGGGATGGCAGAGGGGGTTACTGTGTAGTGAAGGCTGAATAGGACAGTTGGTATACAGGTATGGGTATACAATATAACTGGTACACTCCTCATATATTTTTTTACATGTATTCAATGAAAAGGTGCTGATCAGACCATGCAAATAGGAGGAGTTTGTCCATCAGGAAGTACACCCCAATTGGGTGACCAGTTTCTGTATTGCGCACTATGCAGCTCTTCTTAATTTCAAACTAGTTTGGAGCACTTAAAACTTAACTTTTTTTATATCTAAAAGTTCTACTGTATTAGCCATCCTGTTTAATTTCTCCTGACGTGAAATTACGATATTTATAATATCGTGTTTAATGCATGTTTAAATAGTGACATTATTTGGCAATAGGGCAATAACGTTAATAACAATAATTTGTCAAAATATTTTATTGGTAGAAAGAGATTAGTCATTATGAAATTGCTTTCCTGTCTGGATTTCTGATTCTCCATATATATTCGACATTTAATATCTGCGTGATAGTGTTTGATTTCCCTATGACGACAATGACAACGATTAATTCTATTTCGAATTTTGCAATTGTTAATAAATATAGTTGAATGCATGTGGTGAAAAAATGTCTTACTGCTATTTGCATGTTGGTCACGCCATTTATCCAGCTTTAATTAGGGTGGTCCACCTATGTAATGGAAAATGAGATAGGCCCTATATTGCGTACATTTACTAGAAATTAATTGGTATCATTTAGTGCAAATTTTCATGATTATAGTCTGACTTGGGAGGGGGATATACCGCTCTACCCCATCCCCCCCCCCCCCAAAAAAAAAAGACAGTGTGCTGAGAATTCATTACCTCTTTTACAGTGGGGAGATCCATTCAGGGTTTAAATTAGAACCTCAGGTTAAGTTGAGAGTTAGTCAAAAATCATATAGACTTGAGTTGAGGTTTAGCACAAACACCAAGGGTTAACTTTTAACCCTGGATGGATCTCTCCACTGTTAGAGTTAGGGCTCCCCCCCACCCACCCCCCTCGTGCAAATATTACGTAACACACTAGGGGGTGGGTGGGTCCTCTTAAAACTGTTACGATGCGTTACAGGGGTCCATGGGTATTTTTCCTTGTGTTACATAACATTTTTCATGCAATTTATATAGCATTAAAAAATTAATATTTGATCACATTTAATACACAATTTTCTAAAAACCTGATAACATTGATTCTGGTCACACTGTTAAAGAAATCTGGCAGCATTCATAAACCTATTTTGAATTGTATTATATTTTGAATTATTAAAAAAGGTTTTTAATGGGGGTGGTAAAAAAAATTTTTTTACGTAATACAGGGGGTGGGTGGTCTGAAAAGTGTTATAGAGTGTTACAAGGGGTGGGTGGGTCTCTAAAATGGGCCAAAAATGCGTTACGTAATATATGCACGGCCCCTTATGGGGTATTTTTTTAAATAAAATTACTGAATTATTGAAATATCCCAGTGACAAAGTTACTCCAATTAACTATATGATCTGGATTGCAGTTCTATTCCTCAGAAAACTAATTGCTTCATCAGTGTTGTTTAAACAGATCATCTTTCTAGAAACTTAAGTGCTTACATTTTGACCAAATAAATTTAAATTTTTTTTTTCTTCAGAAATTTGTCGCCTTAAAGGGAAAGTCCCGCCTTGTAGCAAGTAATGTTTAAATTGTACACACTTAATTACTAGTCTACTAGATATGAATGGCTGTGACAATAAAATATATAAGGAATAAACAATAAAATGATAAGGAACAGACCACCAATTTTATCCATGCATGCAGCTGATTTTATTGTATAGGGCCTAGATTACTTTCATAAAAACTGAAGATTTATGCTGTACTTTTATTACAGTTTTAATACATAAACAAATTGAAATCTGCAGCACAGTTAAATTCATCAACTTTTATCACATTAAACCAAACCAAATCTGTCATATTTACCTATTTTTAACATAACATCACTGCAATTGATGCGAAAAAAGTAAAATTTGCTCTTATAAATTACTTTTCCAATTAATCTCTATTTGTACATTATATCTAACTCTGTAAAATCAACAAAGGGATGCACTTATGCGAATCATTTAAACCTTCAGTATTTTTCATTTTGTCAAAACATCTGCCAATGTTTGCAAAATATTTACTTTATTTAAGCTTGAACACAGATTTACAATGTATGTTTTCAAAAGAGATCGACTTCCGATGAACAAATAAATAGATACGAAATGTTTATTTCACTTATAAGATGTCTTAAGTATTTAATAGGATTTGCAAGCTTTTTAGTTTTCTGCCAAAATATTTCCCTGAAACCATTTTGCATTGAGGTATGCCTAACAAGATAACAAGCTCCAGATCTACTATCTATTAAGGAACTATTTTTGCCAAAGGATTAAAAGTAATTATTATGCAGGAAAAGCTTCTTAATTACACGTATGTGGTTGTTTGCCCAACATCTATACAAATTAGCTGCACATAAAAAGAATTATTATAAAGAAGTCAACAAACACATCAGGATTCAACTCTTTAATATCACAGGATCATTTTGTTATACAATTTTGTGCAATATAAATCTCAGATTAGACTTTTGAAATTCTTATAAAAAGTTTTCCTTGATAAATTAATGTCTTGAATGCTTAAGACTTGGTCACGGCACTGGTAATCTGGTCAGTATCCTGCTGTTTATTGCCTTAAATATAACAGTTAGTATTATCTGTGCTACCTTATTACGGTTTTACAAACCAGGTCCATTAACCCAGTACCCTGATTCAAAAGCTAATTCAATTTTTATCTGGTTTTATTGCCCCTGGAATTAGCCGAGTTCAATTGATAGGAGGATGACTTTTATTGATATATGACCTAAAATAAAAATCCATATTAATATTCACAACTGTCCCTTATTCTGGACTTACAGGTTCAGATAACACTGATTTTTGCATGTGGTCGAAGGTTCAGGACACTTGTTTTTTTTCTGTTTGGAGAAAAAAAAAGTTGATGGAAAATCAATGTTTCTCATAACATGTCTTTTGCTAATGTTAATTTTATTTTATCTTTTTTTTTTTACAGAAGTGTCTATAGTTTATCAAAGAGGCTTACCAGTGGTGACGATTCCTTTGCCTTCAAGACGTGAACGGTGCCATTTCACACTACGTCCAGTCAGCCACACCGTAGGCGACTTTTTGCAACATGTTAGAAACGAAGATAGAGGCATTGACAGGATAGGAATCAAATCTGTTGGTGAGATTAATTGCATTCAATGACAAAATCGTTTTTTGAAAGATTTGCTTGACTTTCTTGACCTTTTATTTTCCAACTTAGAATAGCCTTTTCTGCACATGTGTAAATCTCCTGTAGCTACCATCTAGGGTATAGAATGTTAACCAGGGTATCTCTTTTGTTTATGTACGGGACCTTAAAAGCAATAATACTGGTATGCCGGGGTACCGGTATATACGGTATACAGTTTTGATGCATTCAGAACCTTAACTGAAATGTCGTAAAATATATACGGTCAAGTGTAGGCATAATAATAGTAGCCTGGGCTCAAATAGCTTGGGATTTTGATTTTTCAAAATAGTAGCTTGGGCTAGGCCTACTATTTGGACATTTACGGTAATTGCTGAAAAAGCGAATCGAAGAAGAAAAAGGTACAGATTTAAAAATCCAATAGACTCAATAAAGTTGGGAATACTCTTGTAACTTTCTGCTGTGACGCTGGTGGTATATGACCGATTCAAATGCCAACTTTGTACAATGAGTACCGGATTCAGAGCACAGTGATCCAGAATAATATTTTTTGTTTTGGTAAGGGGGATGGGGGGGGGAGTCTGGTATAGCAATTTGGCACTCGCGTCATATTTAGCCTTTGAAGTTTAAGGTGGGGTAAAATCTGTTTTCTAGTCAGGTTTTTGTATGTCTTTGAAAGCAGACTGGTATATTATATACCCTCATCCGAACACGTTTTCACTTTTAGAAAGCCTTCGATCATATTTTAGCAAGATTTTTCCAAACTGACTGGTGCTACCGTCCTGAGGGAAGGGTGCGATAGTTTGGAAATTCAAATCCAGAAATGTTGCTTCTGAATGAATCTTTCAAATTGGCACAAAAGTGCACAAAGATTAATCAAGATTCTCCAAAGAGTCATTGGAGGTTTATTTGAGAATTGAGATTCACTCGCCACATTCACAATTCACCAGTTTTTTACCCTTAAACTATCCACATACCGTATGAGCAGGCCTACGTATGACTGGCCTACTTCGTTACTTCTGTGAATAAGATAATAACATTTGAAAATTTGAAAATAAGCCTATATTTTATAGAGATTCAAGTCAAGAATTCAATTTCATGGATAGATTAGTATGTGTGAATGGTTCTTTGGCGAAGTTTCGAAACTCGACTGCAGAGTTTGCATGGTGAATGGAATATATTGACACTTTTCACGTCAAAATCTCTCGTTGGCTCGTAAGCATTATGCCAGTCACGTAACACGTACACCCGTATTTAAAATTCTTATTGAAACGTAAAGTTTCCTAAGTAATAAACCACTTTAAACAAAGAGTTTGAAAAAATTTAATAAAATATTAGCTCAATAAACAATGTTATGAAATATTACATAACGAAAGCTTCGTTCTCATATCCTGGTTGTTGTTTAAGAAACAGGCGTAAGGATTTCTGTCATCCTCATCAAATGAAAAAGTTTTCTTCTATACTATTATTACTAAGAATAAGGATTGTAAATATTGCTTTTGACCTTGAACCTTGTTTAATAATGCGCGAGTCTGCGAGATGAATCATGTGTGTTGAGTTTTGCAATCTATCAATTGCGCGGGTGGAAGGCTTACCTTAAATATCAAATTTTAAAAGTAAGGATTCCCAGAAATGTGAATTTAAGTCAAAGAAATGCCATTTTTCATTGCGTCAAGAAAATTAAATACTTAACAAATTGATTTATTTGTGAGAGAGTTTGCAGAATCTAGTTAAAATAAAGTTTAAAGGGGCTGTCCACACTTTTAACAGCATGGGCATATGGGGATTTCAATGTTAAATTCGTTTTATTCAAACTGTTCTACCTCAAGAACGGGTAAAAGTGCAACGATGGGGTTTGATTTTTTATAAAGATCATAAAATTTACTAAAAACTGATGTATGGTTATGAGGTCACATGCATTCTGAATGTAGTTATCGATTTTCAAAGTTGACTGTTCCGTTTTCCCATGCTATTTTACATAGACTTGAAATTTTCCCCAAAATTTAACAGATCTCAATATTGGCTAAGCGGATAACGATGGGGTTTGATTTTTTGGAAGCTTAGTTAATTTACTACAAAATGTGTAAGTTTGATTTTATTATTACGTGCATTCTATATTTATTTATCGAAGATCAAAGTTTACCATTGAGTATTTTGCTACATTTTGCCCAATTGTACGGCTCACAGGACAGATAATCAAAAAAATCATGCATCAAGTCTTAGTAAATTTATTTGTCCTTCATAAAAAATCAAACCCCGTCAATTTATGTTTAGCCATTATTGATTAATGTGTACTTTTATTTAACATGGAGATTCCCATAGGAGCATGCATGCTTTCAAAAGTGTGGACAGCCCCCAAAGTGCTACTTCAAAAATAGCACAAAATTGCACCCAAGAAGCGCGTTTTATTTTAGTGGTGTATTCTTTATCGTTAGACATGTTTAAATTATCGGACATGAATTTCTTACTTTTTAATTTATTTTATTTTTTAAATGGGACTACATGAGCGACAGTAAAAATATAGGGCCTACTTTCTAAGCATTTTATCATTTCGTACAAAATTTTGCAAACCCTTTACTTTATCACAGTTATGTTGATTATAAATAAAAATAAACCAAATTGTTTAATTTGCAAGGGAGAATAATGCAAATGTAAATGAAAAAAAATTGTGAGGAAGCAAACTACCATGACTATAAATGCGTGCAGGTAAAACTTTAGGAAGTTGCAATTTTAGACAGTGAAAGTTTCATGGTTAGTGGAATTAGGTGAATCGTTTTTGTTTACGTTTTCAAATTACAATGATGAGGTTCTTTTTTTTGTCCCTTTATTAAAACCGTTTATTTAAATTGTAACCAGTCTTGATGGGAATGAGTATAAAGTTGTTACAGCAGTCATTAGTGAGCCCATCAATTTAAATTTCTCTTCAAAGGAAGCCAATTGGGGTCATTAATGGTTGCCATTTTCGCTGTTTGCTTGAATTGCAATCTAGGCCGAACTAATGAAAACACCGGAAAAAATGTTTAAATTAACAATCCGATTCTGTGAAAGAGATGTTTTCATTCACATTTACGTGGCGTAAATAAAAGTTGGGAAAGTAAACCGAATTGTGAGTGCTATTCGCAATTATGTGTCGACCTTGATTAGCTTTTCAAAATATTTTGCATGCTTTTCCATTATAGCTACAGACGAAGTTGGCAACACTCCAGCAAATTATCGATTTTTAATGCCATTGCTCTCTTACAGATGGAGTCCGTGTATCTGCCGTTACAAGCATAGAATCATTAATGCAAGATGATTTTCATCTGGTATTGAATGATATGGTGTATCACGTTAGTCCTCCTGCATCAGGTGAGCCAAGTATTAACATTTGCAATGGTAAAAAAAAATATTGAATGTATAAGTAATGTTTGTTCTAAAAAAACTAAGTACCAGTACTGTTGTATTGCACTAAACCCATGCAATGACTACATGCATTTTTGTAGTTTTTCTGGATTAAAAGTACGGTAGTAAATGTGTCGCATTGTGAACCATAAATTGCATTAAGATTGTGTGGACGGTCCCAAAGGCTATGAAAAGTTTTTATTTGAATGTCTACGCAATTATAAGTAGCAGAATTATTTCATCTCAAACAGCCTTAATGTTAGAAGGCAGTATTTTAACAAAATTCATAAATTTTTTATATGAAATTTTAGACAAAAAAATAATTTATAAGGACTTTGCACAGAACGCCGTAACTAATTATATTGCCAAAGTATAATTTTTATCAACTTTTGTTTATTTTCACAAATTCCCTAATAAAATGTAGAATAATTAAAAAATGCATTTATCTTAAAAATAGTAGCAATGTTTATAAATTATGAATTGGCATCATGATTTGTTTCTCCTCTTGATTTAAATATTCCTCCTCGTGTTCTTTTGCAGAACAGCTTACCCATGAGCAGCTTCAAAGGCTATCCGATGTTCGTCATTTAGTCAGCGTTTTATACGAAGCTCTTTCGGTAGAAGAGCACCAGCTCAGGAAAGAAAGGGAATTAATGCACAAATTAGAAGAATTGAAATGTGAATTGGAGCCACTGGAACAGGTAGGAAAGCAAATTAGATTTGCTGTTGCAGCTCCATAATTGGACTATCTCGTGGAATGAGGTTTTGTCACGATGGTCATTTACGTTGCACACGCTTTATTTTCTAGAGCATTTAATTACATTTAGTCCCTTTCAATCAATATCTGTGCGATCACATTCTTCCGTAGTTAATGTAACAAAATTGTAGCTTGTCATGCCAATCACTTAGCCGACATTCGATCCGCATTGCTTCCATTAATATGTTTCTGTTATCCTAAGTATAGAGAGGCATGCCTAGCATTTGTATTTGCTATCCTTATTTCAATTGCACTTTTTCTCATTAAATGTTCCTTTTTGCAGAAAAGAAAGGAGCTTGCGATTATATCCAATCGGAGAACGACGTTTCTAACGTGGTTTGGCCTCGGATTAATGGCCACGCAGTTTGGTATTCTGGCTCGGTTAACGTGGTGGGAATACTCGTGGGACATCATGGAACCTGTAACTTATTTCGTTACTTACGGCACCTCGATGGCTGCCTATGCATATTTCGTGCTCACAAAACAGGTAATTTAATTTAGGAAGATAAATTATGTAGATTTGATGTTTGCTATTGCTCATTGCACATTTACGAGACATTTTTGTTTGAACATTTCCCTCAAAATTGTATTGGTTTTTTTTATTTTTTTATTTGCAATTGTGATTCAGCACGTTTCATTGCACCCTAATTCGCCTTGGAAATTTATATTTTATTTCATTAAATTTGAAAACAAATGAAAATTCTCCTAAATAAAACAATTAAATCTTAACTGCAGGGTTATAACTGCAATTATTTGTTCCATCAAATTGGTATTGCAGTTATTTCTGTACAGTAGTTTTACTATTACAGTACTAAAACAACATTATTGAATTTGTCGTCAAAATTTTGAAAATGCTAATTTTGTAAAAGCCATACTAGAAATTCAAATCAAATATTATTTGGAGCTCGGAACATTCCCCAGCCCAACTCTATTTTTATGTACTGTAGGGTACTGAGTTGAATTGAATTTGAATAATAGGTAAAAAGGACTGCCACCTCATAAAATAGATAAAAATAGCCTTTGAATGTCTTGCAACAAAGAAATTACTATAATTTTAAATTGCTTTGCTTTGCTTATACTTTGTTTATTAACACCATCCACTAATTCTGCTTAAATATCTACATAGGATTATCTTTTACCTGATGTGAAAGATCGTCAGTTTTTAATTTCCTTCTACAAAAAGGCCAAGAAGGATGGCTTGGATGTTGAACGATACAATGAACTAAGAGAGTCGATTTCCCTATTAGAACGAGATCTTTCTCGACTGCGGGATCCTCTGCATCTTCACCTACCGCGTACTGCGCTGCAAAGCGATGTCGATAGGTCATTGTTCTATAATGGTCTTTCTCAGCATTCTGAATTGCAGAAACCGCTGTCAGAGTATAAGGATCCACCGAGCCGATGACACCTTCCGTCTTCGTTGAAGAAGATGCTGATGACCTGTGTCCATTTTTGGGCAGTTTGTGGATCGAGGAATGTGATCAATAGTCATACCAAACGAGATGTCGACTTTTACCTTTCAGTTCTAAATTTGTGGGGTAAGGAATGAGGTACTTGCTCATACCATTTGCTAATGTTAATTACTTAGTTAATGCTATGTTTTTTTCCTTGGCAATTTCAACGTGATTATTCTCTAGGGCCCTCGGTGAACCAATAGTGAATATCTGAATGGGCATACGTGCCAGAGTGATCGTTGCAAAACTCGTTAATAGAAGACAGCACACATATTCCAAAATAATTACTGGTCAGTTAATGGGGAACATCATACAGAACTTTAAAAAATAATGAGATAGCATTAAGAATACACAATCTAGTTAAAGATATAGTAAGGATTTTTAGTTTATAATTAATATATTTAAAAAACATCTGAAATCTTTTAGGTCTATGATTTTTTTGGGGACAAGGGGGAAGAAGAGGCATGCGGGAGTAAAAATAGTTTTTAATGCAAATGTAATTTATGATCAAGTCCTTTGGAGAATCAGTAAAGTATTTTTTTTTAAATGAAAGCTTAAGAAAAAATATAGTAATGCTATCGAATAAGATTGATTATTGGTGTTATCCCCAAAGTTTTTTTTGAAAATGGGGATCCATATATGGCACTTGTTTATGTAATGGCTATCTCATTTTTTTTTAAAAAATTCTTACATGGTGTAGGAGAGTCTAGTTCCTTGACCAAAATTGTATTTAGTAATTTGTGTATGAACGGTAAATAACTGCCAACCTATGGTTCGTTAATATCCCTTGGGAGGGAGACCAAATGGATATTTGGCTTGTTATTGTAAGGTTACCATAGTTTATATTCTGGCTATTAGAAAACAGGACTCTTAGCAAATTAAAAAAAAAACTGCAGAAATGTTGATGTGTTATGAAACAAAAACTGCTAAAAAAAAAAAATACTGGAGTACCTGTACTGCAGAAAAAGTAATTTCTTAGGATCATGACACGTTATCTTGCCAATAACACTTATGAAAATAACTTAGAAAATTCTTTGAAATCTTTTGGAAATTTAAAAAATATTTCAGGTAAATTTCTTGGCAACTATACTGTCGATTATCTAATAACCAATTGCTCTAAAATAAATCTAAAATAATAAATTTTTATCAACTATATTGCTTTGCACACCCATAATCAATCACCACTTTTAAATATTTTTAAAAACCCAAGAGAAGATAACGTATGGTATATTTATAAAATATTAAAATTTATCATTAAAAGTACCAGTGGCCAACAGCACCACAGACTTAACTTATTTTAGTCTGACTAACACTACTAATTACACATTCATGCCAGTCTCACGTATCTACTGAGACTGGTAGTTGCATGCAGACAGAACGTCTGATGCGTTACCCTAGATTATTGTTGTTCTCGGAGTTTGCGATTGTCATTTTGAACAACAATGTTTACATCCTGATTGTGTCTGGTTCACTTAGAATTTATGTAAAGTATTATAGAGTGCAAGATTAATTGGGAAAATGAACCCATTTCCACTTGTTTCATAAACTTTCAGCTTGAGTAATGTGTGTTATAACACAGTGCTGCATGTATACACATACAGCCCTCAAGTTGTTAATGGTGCCACTATAGAACTGGTTCACAAAATCAATTATTGAGAATAGTTACAGACACTATGATAAAGATTTCATAACATTGGCTCCAGTATTTAATTCACGTTTGCAAAACATGATGTTGAGAAAATTTCTCGTAGAAAAAGTATATTGTGGGGTAGGTTTTTAAGTTATGACCCCAGATAACTTGAAATTATTTTAATTTGTTGGAAAACTAATGACTACTGGTGCCATGTTTCTCTTATATGATACATGATGAATTTGACTTAATAATAACCTAAGTTTTATAACAAATTAAAATCTGCTTGGTTTAATTTTCTTTAAAGTGCTTATTTATTAAGCATGCAAATTTTTTAGTTTTCACTTTTATCTTCCTCATCATCCATTCATTATACATGGTCTTCCATTCAAAAATTTAGCCTGCTAGATAAGATAGGAATATTAACAATTTCTGCAGAAAAATGATAAAAACAATATGTGATTTGCACGTAACTGCTATAGGATCTAAGTTATTAGCTTTTGATAATTAGACCAGATTTGAGTACATTACAGTCAATAGAATGGCAATCTCCAAACTTGCTAGATAACCATTTGGAATTTATTTAATAATAAATACTTCTTCCCAGTTTAAACTATAAAATAGCTTTTAATGTTTAAATAAAAACAGAAAGAGATTAGTTGAGATTTAATATTAACATGCTTAAGAAGAACTAGCAAAACATTTTGCTTTTAAGTAATTTTCATAATAATCTGATAATGCATACATTTCCAGTTTAATACCCAGTGGCTAAATCCTTTAACAATAATGCTTAATTGACTTGTGGATTTTTTCCCAGTAATTTTTCATTTTAACTTATTATTACTGTATACTTTGTAGCTAACTTATAAAGGAATTTACTAGTGTGATGGGTTGCATAACTCAAGGCTAACCTGGGAAATGTGCGGTACGTCTAGGGGGTTGCCAAATTGGAAAATGCCATTCCGGGCTGGGACAGATTACCTGGTGTCCATTTTAAACATTTATGACAAGTTTGTATTATTATTTGTATTACTAAAGGGGAGCTTTATTTTTAAAAAAAATTTGGTAACAATCACGTCTTCAAAAGTCCGTTATCTAGCCAATTAATTGAAGGTTTTCGCTATCTTGCCAAATGCAAATGTATTTGCAAATCTATTTAACCAAAATTATTAAGGAATATAGGATACATATACGCTTGTACTTACCCGGTATTAAATAATGCATTTATTAAACTATTAAATAATGCATTTATTAAACTATTAAATAATGCATTTATTAAACTATTAAATAATGCATTTATTAAACTATTGAATATAGCATCGAGCATGAACTAAGGGGTGGTCTATGCATATTGGTGCTTAAGACTTATTTGAAATGTCCTTCTAGGGAATAACTAGCAGAATAAACGGGCAAAAGTTTTGTATTTTATTATTTATAATTACTGTTGCTTTATAAGGGGTTCATGTGATGCATTTATTTATTGTTTCAATAATTTTAGTGAAACTGTAATTTTATGAAAATGTTGTATCTACACACCTTGAAATCTGAAGAAATTTTCTTGTAAATCAAAATCTTATGGATTTAAGTTTTTAAACTCATTTTGAAAGAGTTTGAGATTGTGGTTCATATAATTGTTTATATTTAATCCAACTAAATGCTGTTTTATTTCATTCTACTCATGGGATGTTTGATCTATAATTTCCTAGTGTGGAATCGTTGAGCATCATAACTTAGGACCAGGATCACAAGTTTTGTTTGAAAATCTGTATTTGTTGTTATTTTTATATAATTATCATAATTTGTATTACGGTTACATGTGCTTATTTGTGGATATATCTTACTTAATATTGCAGTTGTCATGGCAAATGATATTCTAAAATTACAAAAAAAATTCAAGATGTGAAATTTTCTATTAATTTTAAAGTGAATGAGGGTGAAAACTGCCATTTTATTAGCTAGTCTATTTCACCCATTTGCAAATAATTTCGTTCATTACAATTTTTATTTCCTGTTACAAAATATTCCCTTTATTCAAAGCATGAACTTATTTAATATTTCCTGTTAAATCTATTTCATATTCTCTGTATATTGGAAAATTGGGACTTGGCAAACAAATTCATTGGTTTTTGCTTCGACATTCGGGTTTTCCAAAAGAAATCTTTTTCTCAGAGCTTTATTTATGCGCTGTGAATATTTAACACTGAAGTGAAGCAAGGGTACTTAAAAGGGAATACTGAGGCCTTTAATTCAGTCCAGCTGTCCACTTTATGAGTGATATTCTCTTTAAATTATAATGAATATTGCTCTTGTTATTGAATATGTATTGGTTGATTATTAATGATAATAACAAGTTTTAAGGCTAATTAACTTAATGTTTTATTTCGTTTTATTTTACAAAAGGTGGAAGAAAATGTAATTTTCCAGAATACAGAAGTACACATCAATGCAATGGTGAGAAATAAATTGTATAAAATACTAGTGAAATTCTTAACAAAAATTCTCAACAAAAATGTCTTCATTTTTGAAATTAATTAAAATAACTTATCCAATTCAGGAGTGCAAACCAGCCGATGCCGCACGTGGCCCAGAGTCGCAACTTCACCCTGTTCTTTTGCAACGTGCATGGAAACGACATCCTGCAAATATCCATGAACAAAAGCTTGACATTTTGGCTACAAACAGATTCGAAGGCAAGGTAAATTACAATTACCTGCAAGAAACCAACTTGTGTGCCCAGTTCAACATCCAAGGCTATATTTCCTAGAATGAGCCGTGTTCGTCCGGATTTTAACACTTGCAACTTTCCCATGCATCCTTCTGAAAGGTCTGCTAACGAGACTCCAGGATTACTTTTACCCTGCAAAAACGATGAAAGTTAATTTCTGCTTCAAATTTATTACTGTATTAGTTTTACAGTACTCTGCACCTCTTCCAATTTAGGCTGTGCGTGGGTCCCAGGTTTTTCGTCTTCCTTTAGTTTTGGAATAGCAGGAAGGGAGTCTGGAAGGTGAAAGAGTAATAGTTCTTCCTGGCCTGCAAACAAAGCAAAATCATTAGCCCCTGATTCTCAGAGGGAAGTAGCCAAAACGCAACTGTGTCACTTCCTTTGCATCCCTTTACTTTAAAGTATAATTTAACCTAGTTCTTTCAGACTGCAAAATAATTCAGCACAGGACATGAAATCTGTGTCAGAGTGGACACTAGTGCCTGTTGCTTCGCTAGTTGGGTTTCCTTTTGCATCATCTTCATTGTCACTCACTGGTTCCCTTTTAATGGTCACTAGAATAGTTGCACAATTGATCAGATAATACTTAATTAAATAAATTTTAATTATTAATACAATTTTAATAAGTTCAAAATACCATCAGAAATAATATCGGGCTTTTCTTGCTTAATTTCGAGCCCATGCAGCTTTTGAAGCTCAAGCTCTATGCTATCCTTTACTTCCTTTTTGTCAAATTCACTGCTATCTTTAACTTCCCTTTTAATGGGTTTCTTTTGGTTTTCTGCTTTAGTTATTAGTTTAGCTGGTCTCAAAGGCAGAACACCTGGTAAAGCATTTAATTCTTCATCATCATCTTCAAAATCTATAAACTGTAATGCATTTTTGTAACTATTTGAAAATATTTTACTGCAAATGAATTTAGCAAAATGATGGTAATTTACATCATCTCTGTAGATCTGTTTGAGAATTTCTTCATCGTTTTCAGTGTCTAATTTGACCTCACGCTTCAGTTCACCACCTTTTGGTCGTTTGCTGTAATTACATGTCGTCGGTGTTCTATCTGCAATTCCTGGTGATAAATTATAATTATATAAAATAAACCTTTTCTGTTTTTGGTTACACAATGAGCGTGCAAGACAGAATTGTCACTAATCATGAAAACTTTCTTGCCTAACTTTTGCAAAAACTTTGTTAGTATTTTTGATTTACAAAGAATTCAAGTAGACTTAATATTGTTTTGACAGATTAATTTTTATGTAATAAACTCACACAATTACAATATAATTACATAAATTTTGCAAAGTTTTAAAATTTAGGGCTTCAATGAATACACGTATGTACTAGCAAATTCTTTTAAATTGTGATTATGAGTTAGTCTGACTTTTGCCTGCTATTTTCATACAAAATAAGCCGATTTGACTGACTTTTCTTGTTTTGCTCATTTTATCTGTCAGTGGCAACCCTATCCGCCAAAGATTGGGTCAAATATACACTTACTTCTTCGCATTGAATTATTTGCAGATTCGTTAGAGAATATGCCTGGCATCTGAATAGTGTCCCCATCCCTGTCAGAGCTGCCTCGTCCTCTCCCACGTCCCCGGCTTTGTCCCCGACCCCTGTATCCTTGGAAACGTCCTGGCCGAGAATTTATCTCCGTACTTCACAAATAAATTTTTCTTGAACTCATAGCATCACAATGCATAGCAATCGAATCAACAATTTACTAACGTCTCCTCCTTGGGTTTCTCTTTACGAGCAACTGGAATAGTTGGGGCATATTTTCTTTTGGCAACCCCTCCTAGAGTAAGATCCCTGGGCGTACGTAGTGAAGGCAACCTGGTCCCTTGCCCAATTATTGCACCTCTTCGTCCAATCAGACCACGAGGCAATGAATTGGGAGTTCCCGAGCTTCCCGGACTAAGCGTATTGTTAGACATTTTTTCTTGCTAAATTAAACAATTAGTTAATCTAAATAACTGGAGCACTTTTGCATGTTGGCCTAAATTTAGTACAAGTAGTCATCAGTAACCCGACATTCTTATAAGAATATCTATAGTCCCTAATTAGCAAAAAAAACTAATCTATAGATTTTTGGGTTCTCTTTTTAAAATCGTGTAAACAGGTCACAGCAGAGGTGGAGGCGCTATCCAACATAACAGTACTACAACATTACGGTGGCCCCCATGTTTTGGGATAAAAGACATATCATTGGTTCGTAGCGCTTCGCTAGCCAGGTCGAGGCGACCTTGCGTAAGGGCCACCATAGTTCCTTGGGGGATGTTATGTTGGATAGCACCGGGGCGGATACAGGATTTTGCTAAAGGAAGAGGGGGGCAATCACATTACGGAAGGAGAGGGCAATTTTCTCTGGCTATACTTAAACAGCAAATTTTGCTGGCTAAAGGGGGGGGGGGGAAGGAAATTGCCC